>OX377618.1:114072543-114271230 GCA_947397865.1 Polietes domitor
TGATCAAAACCAGGCCCGTGCGCAGGATTTCCCCTGGGGGGGTTTTCATCTACACTCATAAAAAAGTTAACACTATAATGAGTCAAAATTAACTAAAATTTAGGAAACCAAGTACACTTTTACTAAATATAAGTAGAATTTTTTCTGAAATTTTCCTAAATCTAAGAAAATTTTTCCTAAAACCTAGTAATTTTTTTACTAAATTTAAGCAAAATTTTCCTAAAACTAAGTAAATTTTTACTAAATCTTAGTAAAATTTTGCTGAAAATTTCCTAAAACTAAGTAAATGTTTACTCAAATCAAGTAAATATTTACTCAAACTGAGGACAATTTTGCTGATTTTTTCATCAAAACGAGTAAATTTTTACTTAAACTGAGGAAAATTTTATTTTATACAAGGAAAAAAGGTGCAATTAAAATAAGTTCAATTTAACTAAAAAAATCAAACAAATAGTTTTGGATCAGAGTATGCAAAACTGATACAAAAAATGACAACATGAAATATTTCTCTGCCATAAGGAGTTAAGAGTTGAGCAAGATAGGCGCCTTCGTAGTGGTTGTTTATAATAATTCATAAAGTATTTAAGAAATAATGCAGAGATGCAAACAAACGATAATTGCTTCTTTGATTAATATTCACTATTTTTTATACAATTTCAAATATTTTTATAAGTTCATTAATACTTAAATGTATGAAGAACTAGGCATAAATTTCAGCAAACATTTTAACTTCATTTTGGAAAAACACATTTTTAAGTTAAAATTTCCTAAATGACATTTTTTCCATACAAAAAATTTCAGATTTTTTTTCTCACTTAAAATCTTTGAAATATTCTTCCACATAAGTTTGAATGTACTCAATTCTAAAAAATTTTTATTAGATCCAAAGAAATGCTTTTAAGTAAATCTACTACCCTTTTTCAAGTAAATGAACTATTTACTATGGCTTTGGAAGAAGGAAACTTTACTCATACCTAGTTAATTTTCCAACTTTTTAGTAAATTTTTACTGGAGCGTTTGGAAACCACTCATATTTTATTGCCAGGATCTTCGAGAAATACTTTGATACATTCGTCCGACAGACATTGTCGGCAAAATTGCATTTCAGTAATCCATCTATCAGTACACTCAAAGGAATATGTCAGTAAAAGAAAGCAAAAAGAGACAGCAGATTTGTGTCTGCTGAGATTGCAAACAGCTGTTTGCTACGCATATTGTCCCAAGCTAATATAAAAGGAAACTCGAGCTAAACTCGTTTATGAACGCTTATCTATTTTTATATTTTAATTAACAACATCCAATTTTAGCAAACTGCAAACTCTTTAGCAGTGTGAATGGTGATGTAAGATTGCAGACAACTGCTGTTATGCCAAAAAACAGCTGTAATAGCAGAAAAGTGTCTGCTGATAGGCAATCGCTGCTTTTATTAACAGACTTGTTCTCTGCGTGTAGAACTCTTTTTAAATAGTTGCTTGTAATTACATACATACATATCGAGGGCTTATATTCATAAGTGGTTATGAACACAAACATAACTTTTCAGGAGAGCGAAAAAACTGATTTTCTCCTTAATTTGAAGATAAATTATTATTCGTTCTTCTACAGTTTAATCTAAAAAGGATTACTAATTGCTACGATTAAAAATTTTCGAAATTTCCTATTATTCGTGGTTTCATGGTTCATAGCCACCTTTGTATGTTTAAAATTGACCACTATGAATGTTGAAATAAGCACATAGCCATTAATGCCCAAATATATAAATAAGATTCGTTTGTCGAAATGGATATGTATTATAATTGCAAACTCCCAAAACATTGGAAGTAACAGAAACCGTTGTTGTTGCATCTGTGATGAAAATAGGGCACATCGGTTCAGATTTAGTTATAGCTCTACAAGCATCAAGCAAATTATTTGCTTTTATTAAGAATATTTTAGATTTCATTATGATATCATAGTGATTCTTATCTACACTTTTTTAAAATTACTAAACGATTTTGTTATTAATTTTCCAAACTTATATTGCAGTACACAATAAAAAGTTCAAAAGATATAGCTCTAGTCGAATGCCAAGAAGTGGTATCGGTTAATACAAATGAAAATTTTCCGAACAATTTGGTGTCCATTAGCGAAATTAGCACTACGCAATCTTGAAATTGGCACAATTCGTTTAGTTTGTTTGTATTTTTCATAACCTCTGTCCGAAATTCAAGAAAGTGTCCACGATTTTTATGTAATTTTCGTTTTTTCATGATTTTACTGCAAAATTACCATTTCACACGAGTTATTTTAAAAAGACCTTAAAAATTCTATATTTTATTGCTTCAGAAAGTCTAGAAGGTTTTAAAAAGTATATGTTCGAAACCTATCTGGGGGGTTTGAACCCCCCCAAACCCCCCCCCCCCCCCCTGCGCACGGCCCTGATCAAAACCCCGGTTTTTCTGTGATGTGGGGTTTTTCAAAAACCGTGATTTTGAAAAAAATCGGTTGCCCGGTTTTCTTTTTTCGTAAAAACCGGCCCGACCGGTTTAATTCGTGTTTTTTCTTAAAACAGTAAAATAGGAAATTTTGATTTTTATGTTGAAAATTATAAGTAACAATTTCTTCAATTTATTATTTAACCACAGCAACTACAAATATTTCATTTTTAAAAAATATATAGGGCGTTTTTACCTTACTTATGTACGATTGGGCTCTACAGTAGTGTGACCTAAAAATCTAGAAGGTTATTAGTTTTACGAATCGATGACCGATATTTTTAAAAATCTTGTAAATGATTTTTGATAGAGCGGCCATCGGTCAACGCCATCAATTTTTTTAAATATAAGGCTTTTCGATTTCAATCGAAATAAACTTAGACATACGTCACCCGGAACGTATTTTAATTACGTAGCACCCTAAAAACGAGGGTGAACGCTTCAAACATGGTTTTTAACTTTGTTTAGACACTGTTTTTAAAAGTGACACATATTCAAAAGCCTTCCGTGTAGCGTGCGATAATAATAAAAGTAGAGAATTATTAAGTTACACAGAAATCAGGTATACTTTCAATAATGGAAAACCGAAAACCGTGATTTTAAAAAAACCCGACAGTCCCTCCTCGTCAGTTCGGGTCTTATAGAGAAAGATTTTTATTGTATTATTAAAGGACTTTGTTCCTATCGAAATTTATGAATATTTTCTTTTGCTACATTGTTCATATTGAATTCTTCTATCTTCCCCAGACAATATACACTTTTTCACTTTCTCTCCGAATACAATTCAAAAAAGTGTGTCCTAATCATAGAATGAAATGATGTGACCTGACACAATTTGTTAAATCGAGAATTATCGGGGCTATATCCTAACATGGAATGAAGTGACCCACTTTCAAAATAGGTGCTTCAAGTTCAAGTATAACGTGCAATGGCCAATTTGAAGAAAGTTGGTAAAAATCCGTGGTTTCGTGGAAAAGTCATGCCGTAAGCGAAATTTGTATGGGAGCTATATATAAATCTGAACCGATCTCACCCATTTTCACTATGGGTGTTGTTGAAATATAAATATTTCGTAAGATTTGATGAAGATCTGTTAAAATATGTGGTTTAGCGAGTGAAAAAAGTCAAGCCGGGAGTGAAATTTGTGTAAGAGCTATATGTAAATCTGAACCGTTGAAATATGAAGTCTTGTGCCAAAGTTTAAGAAAATCATTTAAAATATGTGGTTTCTGGAACGAAAAAGTCAAATAGGGAGCCAAATTTGTATGAGAGTTATATAAATCTGAACCTATTTGATTCAATTTCACCACAGATGTTTCTAGCTGAAATATTAGGTGTTGTGCCAAATTTGAAAAAAATTGGTTAAAATATGTGGTTTCTAGAGGGGAAAAGTCAAATCGAGTCAAATGGGACCTATATTTAAAACTGAACCGATCTGGCCCAATTTCACTATAGATGTTTCTAGTTGAATTATAATATACTGTGTCCAATTTAAAGCAAACTAATTGGGGGCGACACTTGTAGTGGGGCTATATCTAAAACTGAACTGAAATTTTATAGGGTTCGCCCTTGGTTCGCATAACTAATTTGTGCTAATTTTTGTTAAGATTGGACAATAATTGCGACCTGTACTTCGATTACAAGAATAGATGGATGGACAGACGGACATGGCTAGATCGATTCAAAAAGTTATTCTAAGTCGATCGGTATATCGCTATCTCGCTTCCTCTGATGTTACAAACACATAATACCCTAGTGGAGGGTATAAGCATGTGCAAGTAATATCCATATGTACAGCCAAAAGATATTTCAGTGCGAAATCCCCAGACGATATTTGTTTAATTAATGGCAAAACGTTTCTGAAGATCACTAAAATGCATTCTTAAACGTGCAATATATTTATAATGTTCCTTGTTTCACGTCCGTCTGTCTGTCTGTTAAAAGCATGTTAAACCCGATCTGCAACCATAAGGCAAATTTTCCAAATGTGCACATCGGTTGGGATTGAAAGCGGAAGAAATCGGCCCAAGGAGAAAAGTTTTTCCCTAACAAGGTCTAAACATACCCCTAATATTTAGACTATTTAAGCATTTTTTGAAAACTTCTGCTTTATGTACACTTGAAATTTGTTGCGTATATTTCTCTTATAACTTGAAATTGAAAATAGGGATAAAAATGGTACCACCAAACCACTGAAATTGAAATCATGAAATTCGAGATATACATCAATCTGGCTGTGTAGACGCGAAGTATAAAGGAATATGTCTAAAGTTGTACTTTTAGGGGAAACATGACGCGGAAGCGTATAAACATTGTACCAACCCATCAGCTGCCGTTGGAATAGTGAAATTCGGTGTGTGTATTGCGCTGACTGAGTAGACGCGATAAAAATATTTTTTCAATATTCGGCATGAAATTGGTACCAATCAAACGAATGTAGTTAAAATCATGAAATTCGGTGCTTACACTGTGCAGACACACAAAATAAGATACTTCTCCAAATTCGTTTGAAATGAAAAAACTGGTACCAAGCAAACGGCTGTTACTAGAATCGTGAAATTTGGTGCAGGTACAGGCATTTGGCCTGTAGTTGGAATAAAAAAATGCAAATAGGGGAAATTGGGCCTTAGGGAGAACGTTTATGACGACCTAATATTTTAGCCACATTTTTGAAGTTTGCTGCCTCATGTTCACTTTTTGATTACACTTGAAGTATATATAATAATGAAGCATAACAATTTATTTAAAACAGTGCGCAGAGGTATCTTATAGTTTGAAATGGAAACAAAAGTTGCAATTTGCAAACAAAATATCACAATATTCCTAATATGGCGCTGTATTTCTTTGTCTGTTCGAAGCACGAAATGAGGTAAGAGGCTAAAATTTTTCGAAAATGTGTCTTATGGTTGCAGATCGATTATATTTAGATTATTTAAGCAATTTTTGAAAAGTTCTTATTTATATGCACTTGAAATTTGTTGCATAAAAAACCTTTCAGCATAAATGGTACTAAAGGGGATAAAAATGGTACCAATGATATGACAGCAGCTGAAATTCGGTGTATATATCCCTATTATTGTATATACACGAATAATATAGGGATTTTTCTAAATCTGCAATTTTGCAATTGGAAAAGAGGGATAAAGATGAAATTTGATGAATGCATTCATCTGACTGTGTAGTTTCGAAAAATAAAAAATGGGGCGAATGGGGA
The DNA here is from genome assembly GCA_947397865.1 of Polietes domitor. Lineage (NCBI taxonomy): Eukaryota > Metazoa > Arthropoda > Insecta > Diptera > Muscidae > Polietes > Polietes domitor. Next base: position 114,078,232 of record OX377618.1, read on the forward strand.
TAAAAATGGTACCAACAAGACCGGTTGGCCGTTAGTACAGTGGTGTACATTGCTCCGAGTGCGTAACGCGAAAAATGAAGATATATTTTGAAATTCGTACCTTATTGATCAAAATAGGATAAAATTGGTACTAAGCAAATGACTGAACGGGAATCATTAAATTCAGTATTTGCATTCTATGTCATCATATGTCTTCGTAAAATAAGAGTATTCGTAGTTTTAGGGTCAAAATAAAATTCGTACTTTTAATTCAAAATAAAAAGAATAAAACAAGCAAAAGGCTGCAGATAGAATCATGAAATTCCACTGTGGACGCGAAACATAATTGATCTTCGGTATTAATACTTTTCGTGTCGAAATGGTACAGGTGTTTGTGCTATAGCTTGATGAAGTCGACCCTGAATGAATAACGAATCACAATTTATTAAAAACAATACACATAAGTATGCTTTCAGTTTATAAAAAATAACACAATTTCCCTAATGTGGTTCGGCACTTCTATGTAAAGTCGCAATCTGCCGGTAATACTGTGGAATGCACTCCGTGGCGGAGGGTGTATAAGATTTGGCCTGGCCGAACTTAATAGCTTTTTACTTGTTTACTTCTATACTAGTACCTGGAATCCACTACGACTGGATAGTTGATCATGTTTTTACAAATGTTTTATAAATGTGGAAGCTGGGACCACGTGCCACGAACCTTCAACACAAATCATCTGGTCCTATGTAGAATTTAAGTGAGGTTATATATAAGTCGGTTTAGCCGACTGACGTTTTCTTATAAATATTTCTGTGAATGCTTTATATATGTATAATATACCTTGTATATGCTCGGGACAATAGATACTAAAGAAATGGATATTTGTTAAGAAGAACAGAACTTTAATTTACGGTGAATAGGGGAAGAAGTTTCAAAGAGAAAATTAAATATCATTGTTGTTTTTATACCCTCCACCTTAAGATGAAGGTATATTCACTTTGTCATTCCATTTGTAACACCTTGAGGTATTCGTCGGAGACCCTATAAAGTATATATATTCTGTGTCGTGGTAAAATTCTAAGACGATTTAGCCATGTCTATCTGTCCGTCTGTCTGTTGACAGCACGCTAGCTGCCGAACACAAGGAGCTAAGAGGTTCAAAATTTCCGTAAATGTGTCTTATGGTTGCAGGTCGCTTGGGATTGAAAGTGGGCGAGGGGAAAAAATCCCCAAACAAGGACTGAAAATACCCCATACAATTTAGATTATTTAAATATATTTTTTTGGAAAATTTCTGTTTTTTATACATTGTAACTTGAAAGCACCAAAAAGTAAATACAATTTTTTCGCAGGCGAAATGAGACAAAAGGGATAAAAATGGTACCAATGATACGACAGCAGCCAGTCAGAAATTTGGAATGTACATCCCCCAAATTGGATAGATATTCAAAATAGAGGGGTTTTGTAAAATTCGTACTTTTAAGGGGTACAATTGGAACAAGTAAAAATGCGTTAAGTGCTACACTCATAAAAAAAGTTAGTTGAGTTAAAATTAACTAAAATTTAGGAAAAAAAGTACATTTTTACTAAATATAAGTAGAATTTTGCTGAAATTTTCCTAATTCTAAATAAATTTTTCCTAAAACCAATTAAATTTTTACTAAATTTAAGCAAAATTTTCCTAAAACTAAGTAAATTTTTACTAAATCTTAGTAAAATTCTGCTGAAAATTTCCTAAAACTAAGTTAATGTTTACTTAAATCAAGTAAATATTTACTCAAACTGAGGACAATTTTGCTGATTTTTTTTCCTCAAAACGAGTAAATTTTTACTTAAACTGAGGAAAATTTTATTTTATACGAGGAAAAAGGATGAAATTAAAATAAGTCCAATTTAACTAAAAAAATCAAACAAATAGTTTTGCGTCAGAGTATGAAGAACTCGGCACAAATTTTAGTAAACATTTTACCTTCATTTTAGGAAAAAACACATTTTTAAGTTAAAATTTCCTAAATGGAATTTTTTCCATACAAAAAATTTCAGATTTTTTTTCTCACTTAAAACCTTGGAAATATTCTTCCACATAAGTATGAAATTACTCAATTGTAAGAATTTTTTATTAGATCCAAATAAATGTTTTTAAGTAAATCTACTACCCTTTTTCAAGTAAATGAACTATTTACTATGGCTTTGAAAGAAGGAAACTATACTCATACTTAGTTCATTTTCCAACTTTTTAGGAAATTTTTACTGGAGCGTTTGGAAACCACTCATATTTTATTGCCAGGATCTTCGAGAAATATTTTGATACATTCGTCCGACAGACATTGTCGGCAAAATTGCATTTCAGTAATCCATTTATCATTACACTCAAAAGAATATGTCAGTAAAAGAAAGCAGGAAGAGCAGTTAAAAAATAGTCAGCAGATTTGTATCTGCTGAGATGGTAAACAGCTGTTTGCCATTTTTAGCAGTATATATGATACGCATATTGTCCCAAGCTAATATAAAAGAAAATTCGAGCTAAACTAAAAACGCTTATGAACGCTTATCTATTTTTATATTTTAATTAACAACAGCCAATTTTAGCAGACTGCAGCCTCTTTAGCAGTGTGAATGGTGATGTAAGATTGCAGAAAACTGCTGTTATGCCAAAAAAAACAGCTGTAATAGCAGAAAAGTGTCTGTTGATAGGCAGCAGACAATCGCTGTTTTTATTAACAGACTAGTTTTCTAAGTGTAGAACTATTTTAAATAGTTGCTTGAAATTACATTATTAATCGTTCTTCTACAGTTTAATCTAAAGAGGATTACTAATTGCTACGATTAAAAAATTTTGGAAATTTCCTATTATTCGCGGTTTCATGTTTCATAGCCACTTTTGCATGTTTAAAATTGAGCACTATGAATGTTGAAATAAGAATAAGATTTATTGTCAACTCCATAACTTTTTTCATAAAATCTTGGTAATAAAGATTCCAGCTTCATCCATTGGTCAGATTAGTCGCTTGTAACATATGTGTAGCCAATCGCTGCAATTGATGAAAAATCCAAAATTTGCCGTTGCAATTCCTTATATTTTAACTTTCTTCATTCACAATTCTGAAACTTTTCATACATAAATCAGCAATCACATGCCAAAGAAATATTTTGGTATTCTCAATATAATAAAAAGTTACGCCGGTTTTTCTAAATATACTTTTCACAATTTTTTACTTTACAACCACCATTTTTCCTATTTTAGCCTGATAACTAGGGAATCAAAATGAATCTAGAAAAATGTTTTAAACAAAATCGTTGTAGCAAATTATAACCTTCGGTTTTATGCTGCTCCATTGTTGAACTATTTTATGTTCATAGCCACTTATGCAGTCAGAAATCAGAAAATTTAAAAAAATGGCTTTAGAAAAAATCTTTTCCAAATATGATAGATGACATCCAAATCTGAGAATAGTTTGGCATCAAAAACTCATTTTCGAGAAAATGGTTCATAGCCACTTTTGAATATAAGCCCCCGATATATATTTTGAAGAAATATTACACAAAAAACGATCAAATTCCTCGGCGGTAAGCCCTTCAGTCCCGCATTTTTTCTATGATAAATACAGAAATTCGATATGCTTTTTGACAAAGTATGGGTCTAAATAGGATTAGGTTTTGTGGTTTTTAATTTATATAGGACATGAGTAACAGAATGTTTACTCAAAATCTTTATACGCATATTCCGATTGAATAAAAAATATTTGGAAATGTTTCTTCATTTGTATAATCTTAAATATGTATAAATTCAAATAGCAAATACAGTTTTTTGTATTCGATGAAATGCAAGAAGAAACAACTATAAATTTTAATTAAAAAAAAAAAAATTGGTATTTTAGAGTTTCGTTTTCCTACGTAGATCCAAGTTACTGAATTTGTTGTTTCTCTTTTGAATAATACTTGTTACATATGTACAAAAAAATACTAACTCTGAAAAATATTTGACATAAGTGATAAATATAACAAAAATTTTAGTAAGTTAAAACTCATTTCTTATTGTTTCGCACCTTTAAAGTAGATTTTAAAATAGAGCCTTACACGTAGAGAAAAAATGCATTTCGTAGAAACGACATTTTAAGCACGTAAACATCGTTATTGAGTTTCTTTTGTGGGAAAAATTAGTTTGTTTGCGGTAAACATGTCATCAGTTGTTGTAAATGAGCAAAGAGAAATGAGATTATGTATATCAAACAGTTCTCTTCGTTTGTCGAAATGGATTTGTATTATAATTGCACACTCCCAAAACATTGGAAGTAACAGAAACCGTTGTTGTTGCATTTGTGATGAAAATAGGACACATCGGTTCAGATTTAGATACAGCTCCATTAAAATATCCAATCGCAAATGTTACATCTTAGCGCTCTACAAGCATCAAGCAAATTATTTGCTTTTTTAAGAATATTTTAGATTTCATTATGATATCATAGTGATTTTTTTCTACACTTTTTTAAAATTACTAAAAGATTTTGTTATTATATTTCCAAGCTTTTATTGCAGTGCACAATTAAAAGTTCGTAAGATATAGCTCTAGTCGAATGTCAAGATTTGGTATCGGTTAATAAAAATGAAAATTTTCCGAACAATTTGGTCCCCATTAGCGAAATTAGCACTACACAATCTTTAAGTTGGCACAATTCCTTTAGTTTGTTTGTATTTTTCATAACCTTTGTACGAAATTCAAGAAAAAGTCCACGATTTTATATTTAATTTTCGTGTTTTCATGATTTTTCTGCAAAAATACCATTTTAGACGAGTTATTTAAAAAGACTTTAAAAATTCTATATTTCATTGCTTCAGAAAGTCTAGAAGGTTTTAAAAAGTATATGTTCGAAACCTCTCTGGGGGGGGGTTTGAACCCCCAAAACCCCCCTGCGCACGGCCCTGAGAGGCTGTAGACATTACATAGAAGTGCACTACCATATTAGGAAAATTGTGATTCTTAATTACTATAATACTAGCTGACTCGGCAAACGTTGTTTTGCCTTCAAATTTTATTTATATTTAAATAGCTGACTCGGCTGACTTCGTTCCGCCTTGAAAAGTATTGATTTAATGTTTTATTGTTACAGGCATGTTTCAAATACAGGTACATGATACTATTTAAAGGAGATCGCTGCAGGTAATTCATATTTATTAAAAAAATTAAAAATGTGAATAATATATGAACTATTAAATGGTAAAAAGTATATACATAATTAAGAAAATGTTAGTGCTATTCATTATAGTGGTTTCAGGGAACTTCGTCTAACTTCATTTCAAATTGCAGAAAATCTGTGGTCAATTGTCCACAATTGGGATCCACATCCTTGTTCTTTGCCAATTGTTCGAACCAATTGGCTTAATGCATTTGTGTCGCATTCATGTTCACCCTGCAATTCTAGTTCGAAAGGGTCGTATGGTCGACGATCTGGCGATGGTATTCCCAGCCTGACTAACAAACCGACTATTAAAACCAAATCCTGGTTGTGCATATCTTCATTCATCTCAATATGGGGATTCTCTGAATGGACACGAACTCGATGCAAAATGTCTTCTGACATGTCATCCGTGTACTTGTCCCACAATTCATCTGGATTTGATGGCAAACATGTGGCAATAATGATCGCAAATAATATGCGTATTTTACTTGGGAATACAGAAACAGTTGCATGAGCGATTGTCGTATCCCAATGTGTATAAATTGAGCTCCTGACACGCAGCACGAAATGTTGGCAACACTACACTATGGACATTTCGAAGTGACTCAAATGATGAGTCGCAAGTAGAAGCATTCATCATTCTTTGGATGTACTATATAAATACGGTACGCGTAAAAATTTATTCTTGGTGATTTCATTGCGCCGAGCTTCTTGGATACATCTTTAACATAAAAAGATTTGACAGAATATCAAATTATTCATACCAAATCATCAACATGAGTTTCGAAAACGTCCTAAAATACAAGTCTCATACTTCTACAAAAAATAATTTATACTAAAGAACCAGACTCTTTATTCGCCCGTTCTAATAGAGGTAAGAAATTAATACAGCAGAAAATCAGATACTCAAGATCGGAAAAACGATTTTCCATCTCTACTGTTCGTCTTTGGAACAATCTACCAACACACATCCAACTTAAAAGCAAACAGGAGCTAAAAAATCTGTTAAAATAATCACATAATAATGTAGAACTGGTTTTAATGTATCCTAATGTATTTATAATTAAATAGATATACAAAATTTTAATTAATTTTCATTGTACCACAATCACTCTAAATTATGAGGAAGTTTTCCTCGTTGTGCAATGACTGTAACAATAATTAAATTAAATTAAATAAATAATAGAGCGCCCCGGTAGTCGAGTTGGTAGCGTGCTCGGCTATCAGCGTGGGGGTCGTGGGTTCGATTCCCATCAGAGGCTCTGGTCTGTCGCTGCAATAAGTAGCTACAATGGTCTTAGTCACCCCGGCTCAATCCCTGGACCCAAAATTAGAATATAAATTTACTTTGTATTGTAATTCATAATAAATAAAAAAAAATAAAAAATAAATAAAAAAATAAAAGTAAATATGTATCGAACCTACACCTTCCCCAAAAAAGCTTAACATTCTTTTAGTAAATCTAACTTTCTGCATCGTTGTCAAATAAATTGATCTTAGTTTCGTCACTCCATAGAATATTTCGCCATTTTTTCTCTCCTTAAATTCAACACCTGGTTTAATGAGCCAGATTAAAGTTTTTCGCCTTCTTCAAATATGCTTGTCTAAGTAAAGGACTTTCCGAGCTATTTCACCTAGTAGATCAGCAGCTAGTAATGTTTGTCGAACTGTTCGGGATGATACTAAATTCCCAATTTCACTAGCAAGGGTTCTAGAAGACTTTTAGCTAATGATACTATACGAATATCTGTAATTTGTTTCGTTTATATTGTTCCGCGTCTCTGAATACTATTTTTGGTTTTTAAGTCATTTGTAACGAAGTTTTGTGATCGTCCTAATGATGTGGCAATACATTTATAATTTGTTCCTTGCTTTTGTAACTGATGAACTAGTCGTCTTTCTTCGTCACTACAATGATGTCCACGACCTATCTACAATTATTTTCAATACATTTCAATTTCATTTTTATACCCTCACTTTACATGCATAAAAAGTGTAATTGCACAACTTCTTAAGTTGTTTGAGCCATGTCCGTCCGTCGGTCTGGTGGGCTGGGTACACGATAAGTCTTGAAAGCAGTTAAGGAATCAATTCAAAATGTGTAAAGTTTTTCCAAAACTTTTTTTAGGTTTGAAGATGGGCGCATTCGCCACGCCCCTTCTGGTACCTCCCACGCAAATAGCCCATATTCCTATGTTAAATTAAAATCAATGTAACTTCCACATGGATATCCGAAATCACCTATATTGTGGTATTTTATAATGTTTTAAAATCACTTTAAGAGTACAAAATATGACGGGATTTGCACGCCCCTTATACGCAAAGAGTCATAAGCTTTGTTTAAAATTTTATGTCTGAAAATGTTTTTATAATCACTTTAAACCTAAACAATATTTACGCTTTAACCACGCCCATATTTTACCTCCCCCACAACTGTTTCTATCCTAGGTAAAATTAAATCTTTCATAATTTTTATACTGGTACATTCTTCTTCTTAATTTTCAACTCGTAATAGTGTCGTTAGACTTTAAATGTTAATTTGTTCCTTCTGGGAGCTTATTTGGGGGAAATCTTCTTCCCTAACAAGAGAAAATATCCCCAATATTTTGAGTATTTAAGTATTCTTTTAAATTCTGCCTTAAAATAATTTAAAATGTTGTTCCTTATAACGTGAACACGAACCAAAAATCTATTTTTGCAAAATTCATACCTTTAGGGTTATAAAGGACAAAAAGGATAAAAATAGTACCAATCAAACGACAACACGTCTACATTATGTGTAATTATTTAGGCTTGAAATTTTTAATGGATATTTAAGGAGTAAAATTGGGGAAAGCGGGATAGAAATGATACCAATCAAACGGCTGTAGCTAGAATCTGAAAGTCGGTGCACACGTCTCTCTGAATGCGTAGACGCGAAAAATGCACTGATCTGCTGAAATAAATAGATATTTCGAAATGCATACTTAAAACGAGGGCAGTGGGACACGAGGGACAAAAATGACACTAACCAAACGTATGTAGTTAGAATATTGAAATTATTACATGGCTACTCACAACATTTGATGAATTTAATTCAGAAGAGAGATTATAATAATCTATATAATAACAAGTAAAAACGGCGACTTTCATAGTGCAGTAACATTACAGGAAAATGTTAAATTCTTTTAATATAGTCAAATCAAAACAAATAAAGATATTGAACAAATAATTTTGTAAATAAATATAAAGTTTCAATTATTTTTAACCACGCTTATAAGGCAAGTCTACCAATATGTTTACACTATATATAAATATTGCGGGAATTTCATTTTCATCTACATCCGTTTAGTTGGTTCTATATCCTATTTCTATTCCAAAAGTACATATTTTGAAAATACATTATCTCTCTCATACACAATGCATGATAACCAAATTTCATGATTCCAGTCATTTGCTCGCTATTTATTGTTTTATTCCCATTTTTGCCGTAAACGTAAGAAATATAGTACGAATTTCGAAAAATCATTTAATTTGCGTGTCTATGGAATGTATATTTTTATTGTATGGTATGGTACCATTTTTATCCCCTTTTACCCCCTTAAAAGTACGACACTCTTTATTTTACGACGTAATTATTTCATAATTCTAGTTGTAGCCGTTTTATACCCTCCACCTCCAGGAGGGTAACACCTTAAAATATTCAAAGGATACCCCTTAAAGTATATATATTCTGTATCCTGGTAAAATTCTAAAACGAATTAGACATGTCCGTCTGTATGTCTGTTGAAAGCACGCTAGCTTCCGAACGAAAAGAGCTAGGAGGTTGCAATTTTTCGTAAATGAGTCTTATGGTTGCAGATCGGTTGGGCTTGAAAGTGGGCGAAATCCGCCCAGATGGAAAAAATTGTCCCTAACAACGACTGAGAATATAATATTTAGATTATTTAAGCAATTTTTTGAAAATTTCTTATTTTTATACACTTAAAATTTGTTTCGTACCTTAAAAAAATTTAGCGGGTGAAATGGGACAAAAGGGATAAAAATGGTACCAATGATACGACAACAGCTAGAAACATGACATTCGGTGTGTACATCCTTATAATTACCTAGACAAGTAAAATGAAGAGTTTTTTCGAAATTTGTACTTTTAAGGGATACAATTGGAAAAGGGGGATAAAAATGGTAACAACCAAACCGCTGAAGATATTATCATGAAATTCGGTGTATGCATTTATCTGACTGTGTAGACGCGAAACATAAAGGATTTTTTTTCGAAATTTGTACTTTTTGGCGGAAAAGGGCAAAAGTTATAAATATGGTACCAATCAAACGGTTGCAGTTAGAATAGTGAAATTAGGTGTGTACATTGCTGTGATCGCATAGACAAAGATAGTTTTCGTTATTCCTACCTTTAGGATCAAAATGTTTCTCCCTAATGACGATTGACAATACACCTAATATTTAGAGTAAATTTTTGAATATTGCTCCCCCATTTTCATTTTTTGATTACAATTGCAGTATTATCTATATATATAAAAATCAATGTGTGTCTGTATTTCTGTATGTTGCGTATAGGACGCCAAACCGGTGGGCCGATTCGCCTGAAAATTTTACTGTATCTATCTTTTGGGCAGAGGATGGTTCCTGGATAGTCTAGGTCACGATACAAAGGGGGGTGGTACCTCCCACACAAAAAATATTTTAAAACTATCACAACAGGCATATCGATGGGTGGATTCGCTCTATAATTTTACTGCAGCTAACTTCTGAGCAAGGGATGGTTCCAGGATATACTAGGTCATTATACGAAAAAAAGGCGTGGCACCGCCCACTCAAACTATATTTTAAAACTATCATAAATCACGTTCCGAAGTGCGGATTCTCTTGAAAATTTTATTGTGACTAACTTCTGAACAGAGGATAGTTTCTGAATGGTGACTATACAATGGTCATCATACAAATGGACGTGAGACTGCTCACAACAACTATATATTAAAATTATCACAAAACACGTAACGAAATGCGGATTCTCTTGAAAATTTTACCATATCTAGCCTGTGGAAAGGGGATGTTTTCTGGGTATAATAGGGGAATACGCGACAAATGGGCATCACAAAAACTATAACAAAGTACATTGATTCACTTTAATATTTTATTGTAACGAACAGAGGATGACCCTTGACTATAAAAAGGTCATGCTACAAAAAGGGACTATAAAGTACCACGTGCCGATTTTTTTCTGCCGCTACGTTCAGGTAAGTGTTTGGTTCTTGAATCTAAGAGGTCATGGTATGAACAATTGGCGCGACTCCTCATACTCAAACCAAGCAAGGTGTTCCAGTAGATGGGTATCAAAATGTTTACGCTTCATATGCATTGGGCCGTGTTTATACCGTACACCCAAACAACGCAGAATGTTATTATTTGAGAATGTTATTAGTTAACGTGAGAGTACCCACTTCAGTTTCAAATTTAAGAGCAGTTGAGAGAGGCGTGTCAGAAACTGGGAGACCACTTTAATATATGCTTCTGTCAACTGTCATCCTCTCCAGATACGAACTTTGTTTGCGATAATATTAAGAACCTGCTCGCCATCTAACCCAAAGGACCTGTGGGAAAAATTCAAAGAGGGTATGAGTGAGGACATTTTGCATCATTTTCGGACCGTTACGATTCTATATCATTTGCGATTAACATTTTCAACGATATGTTGATAAAAATTTAAGACATATGCCTAGCCATCGGCAACAAAACTCTTAATCAACTGAACGTTTCACAGTAGCGCCCGTAGAGCAAACGAGGTTGCAAAAATCAAAATTTTCATGAGCGCCGACGAAGTTTTGAATAAACCCATGTTATAGGAAACTTTTCAACGATTTCAAATCTACCACTCTTAATAATATCACATTTTTAGTTTAGAAGATATATATAGAAAAGAATTATTAACGCTGTCTATTAAATTTACAAAGGATAGTGAAAGAGTTAGGTCGCAGATAACCAAATCTGTTGCTGATGCAAGCCCACTGCGACTAAAAAGGATTAAAGAAAACATTCCCACGCCCACAAACGCACACATTAAAAAGTATGGATCCGAAGATGCTTGGCCTTGTTTATGGACTTAGAACTTTCCAAAGAGAAATATGAGAAACTACGGACATCTTTAACGCGACACGGCGCTGACGTTTTACCCGGATACAAGCATATTACGCAAGCCAAAATAAATTCATGACCACTGCATACGGAGTTTACGGAAGTCTCTGCGAAAGCCAATCTGCAGGATCTCATGGGCCATACAGCAAAACGAGAGTCTTCCTGAAAATGAGGTGAAAATTCTTCCTGAGAAGTTGACATTGATCAGCAAACGGGGCTGCGATGGATCATCCAGAAAAAAAAATAAATAAATAAAAAAATAAATAATAATAAATAAATAAATTTAAAAAAAAATATTTTTTTTTTAATTTGTTGGGTAATAATTTAAAACATAAAACCCTAAAGAAAAAAATAAAAACAATCTAAAAATGTAAAAAAATTTTTTTTAGTTATCATAAAATTAATTTTTCTACTAATTTTAACTTTGATAACCCATAATTAGGCCCCTACAGAGCGTAGCACCCTTTCCAACGCTCATTTCATAGGCTGAACAGTTATCTATCATATGCTGTTTAAACTGTTCAATTATCTTATTCGGTTCAAAAGATATGATTTTTGCAACGAAAAAACTCAAATGGCGCCACTGTGCGTTGGTGGTGCCTGAACGTTCTACCGTTGACATTACTGATCGAGATTTGCTAAGAGAACGGCAATTCAATGTTGACGACTTGTGTTTGTTTGTCGCAACAAAAAACTCTATTAATTGCAAAACAAAATGTGGCCTTTGAAAAAATTATAACTGCAGTAACAAATGCAAAGCGGCGGCCTTTTTTTTCTCGATGCACCAGGAGGCACAGTTATAACCTTTCTTATCAGTTTGGTATTAGCGCACATCCGCTCTCAAAATGGGATAGCTTTAGCTATTGCTTCCCCGATATTGCTGCTACATTATTGGATGGAGGACGAACGGCACATTCAGCGTTGAAATTGTCATAGAATATACAATTTGTCGATTCTCCAACCTATAATATTAGCAAAAGTTCAGGCATGGCGAAAATGCTGAAAACATGTAAGCTGATTGTGTGGGATGACTGCACCATGGCACATAAGAAATCCCTACAAGCGCTTAATCGGACACTTCAAGATTTTAGATCAAATATACAACCATTCGGTGGAACTCTTATTTTACTAACAAATTTCTAGGTGATTGCACACATTACAAATGGATAGACAGTATCATGAATGCGGATGAAGTTGTCAACTAACGAATTCAATTTCTAAATTCTTTGGACCTTCCAGGAATTCCACCGCATATGTTATCTCTTAAAATTGGTTCACCTATAATTCTCCTAAGTAATGTTAGTCCTCGATTGTGCATTTGTACTAGGATTTTTGTCAAGAGACTAATGCCCAACGTCGTTGAAGCAACGATTTTAAATGGAAAATCAAAAGGAAAAGATGTCCTTATACCACGCATTCCGATGATTCCCACCGATATACCATCCGATTTCAAACGACTACAGTTTCTGATTCGCCTAGCATTTTCAATGACAAAGCACAGGGACAATCACTTGAAGTTTGTGGATTGAATCTGTAAAATCCATGTTTTTCACATGGTGAGTTATATGTTGCTTGCTCTCGAGCCCAAAAACTTTAAGACTTAAAACTTTTAAGCTGGAAAAATTGTAAATATCATATCATATCACTCCAATGAAATACTGACTAACTTAACTAATAGACACATAATACATTCTTAGAAATAATTACCATAATTAATAAACTCTCTAATAAATGTTTCATTTTTTAAAGAAACACTGAAAAACTTACTTAAATTTCCATGAAGTTTTTATACCCTCCACCTCCAGCATGGGGGTATATTCACTTTGTCATTCCGCTTGTAACACCTTGAAATATTCATCGGAGACCCCATAAAGTATATATATTCTGGGTCGTGGTAAAATTCTAAGACGATATAGCCATGTCCGTCTGTCTGTCTGTTGAAAGCACGATAGCGGCCGAACGTCTTTGGAACAATCTACCAACACACATCCAACTTAAAAGCAAACAGGAGCTAAAAAATCTGTTAAAATAATCACATAATAATGTAGAACTGGTTTTAATGTATCCTAATGTATTTATAATTAAATAGATATACAAAATTTTAATTAATTTTCATTGTACCACAATCACTCTAAATTATGAGGAAGTTTTCCTCGTTGTGCAATGACTGTAACAATAATTAAATTAAATTAAATAAATAATAGAGCGCCCCGGTAGTCGAGTTGGTAGCGTGCTCGGCTATCAGCGTGGGGGTCGTGGGTTCGATTCCCATCAGAGGCTCTGGTCTGTCGCTGCAATAAGTAGCTACAATGGTCTTAGTCACCCCGGCTCAATCCCTGGACCCAAAATTAGAATATAAATTTACTTTGTATTGTAATTCATAATAAATAAAAAAAAATAAAAAATAAATAAAAAAATAAAAGTAAATATGTATCGAACCTACACCTTCCCCAAAAAAGCTTAACATTCTTTTAGTAAATCTAACTTTCTAACTTTCTGCATCGTTGTCAAATAAATTGATCTTAGTTTCGTCACTCCATAGAATATTTCGCCATTTTTTCTCTCCTTAAATTCAACACCTGGTTTAATGAGCCAGATTAAAGTTTTTCGCCTTCTTCAAATATGCTTGTCTAAGTAAAGGACTTTCCGAGCTATTTCACCTAGTAGATCAGCAGCTAGTAATGTTTGTCGAACTGTTCGGGATGATACTAAATTCCCAATTTCACTAGCAAGGGTTCTAGAAGACTTTTAGCTAATGATACTATACGAATATCTGTAATTTGTTTCGTTTATATTGTTCCGCGTCTCTGAATACTATTTTTGGTTTTTAAGTCATTTGTAACGAAGTTTTGTGATCGTCCTAATGATGTGGCAATACATTTATAATTTGTTCCTTGCTTTTGTAACTGATGAACTAGTCGTCTTTCTTCGTCACTACAATGATGTCCACGACCTATCTACAATTATTTTCAATACATTTCAATTTCATTTTTATACCCTCACTTTACATGCATAAAAAGTGTAATTGCACAACTTCTTAAGTTGTTTGAGCCATGTCCGTCCGTCGGTCTGGTGGGCTGGGTACACGATAAGTCTTGAAAGCAGTTAAGGAATCAATTCAAAATGTGTAAAGTTTTTCCAAAACTTTTTTTAGGTTTGAAGATGGGCGCATTCGCCACGCCCCTTCTGGTACCTCCCACGCAAATAGCCCATATTCCTATGTTAAATTAAAATCAATGTAACTTCCACATGGATATCCGAAATCACCTATATTGTGGTATTTTATAATGTTTTAAAATCACTTTAAGAGTACAAAATATGACGGGATTTGCACGCCCCTTATACGCAAAGAGTCATAAGCTTTGTTTAAAATTTTATGTCTGAAAATGTTTTTATAATCACTTTAAACCTAAACAATATTTACGCTTTAACCACGCCCATATTTTACCTCCCCCACAACTGTTTCTATCCTAGGTAAAATTAAATCTTTCATAATTTTTATACTGGTACATTCTTCTTCTTAATTTTCAACTCGTAATAGTGTCGTTAGACTTTAAATGTTAATTTGTTCCTTCTGGGAGCTTATTTGGGGGAAATCTTCTTCCCTAACAAGAGAAAATATCCCCAATATTTTGAGTATTTAAGTATTCTTTTAAATTCTGCCTTAAAATAATTTAAAATGTTGTTCCTTATAACGTGAACACGAACCAAAAATCTATTTTTGCAAAATTCATACCTTTAGGGTTATAAAGGACAAAAAGGATAAAAATAGTACCAATCAAACGACAACACGTCTACATTATGTGTAATTATTTAGGCTTGAAATTTTTAATGGATATTTAAGGAGTAAAATTGGGGAAAGCGGGATAGAAATGATACCAATCAAACGGCTGTAGCTAGAATCTGAAAGTCGGTGCACACGTCTCTCTGAATGCGTAGACGCGAAAAATGCACTGATCTGCTGAAATAAATAGATATTTCGAAATGCATACTTAAAACGAGGGCAGTGGGACACGAGGGACAAAAATGACACTAACCAAACGTATGTAGTTAGAATATTGAAATTATTACATGGCTACTCACAACATTTGATGAATTTAATTCAGAAGAGAGATTATAATAATCTATATAATAACAAGTAAAAACGGCGACTTTCATAGTGCAGTAACATTACAGGAAAATGTTAAATTCTTTTAATATAGTCAAATCAAAACAAATAAAGATATTGAACAAATAATTTTGTAAATAAATATAAAGTTTCAATTATTTTTAACCACGCTTATAAGGCAAGTCTACCAATATGTTTACACTATATATAAATATTGCGGGAATTTCATTTTCATCTACATCCGTTTAGTTGGTTCTATATCCTATTTCTATTCCAAAAGTACATATTTTGAAAATACATTATCTCTCTCATACACAATGCATGATAACCAAATTTCATGATTCCAGTCATTTGCTCGCTATTTATTGTTTTATTCCCATTTTTGCCGTAAACGTAAGAAATATAGTACGAATTTCGAAAAATCATTTAATTTGCGTGTCTATGGAATGTATATTTTTATTGTATGGTATGGTACCATTTTTATCCCCTTTTACCCCCTTAAAAGTACGACACTCTTTATTTTACGACGTAATTATTTCATAATTCTAGTTGTAGCCGTTTTATACCCTCCACCTCCAGGAGGGTAACACCTTAAAATATTCAAAGGATACCCCTTAAAGTATATATATTCTGTATCCTGGTAAAATTCTAAAACGAATTAGACATGTCCGTCTGTATGTCTGTTGAAAGCACGCTAGCTTCCGAACGAAAAGAGCTAGGAGGTTGCAATTTTTCGTAAATGAGTCTTATGGTTGCAGATCGGTTGGGCTTGAAAGTGGGCGAAATCCGCCCAGATGGAAAAAATTGTCCCTAACAACGACTGAGAATATAATATTTAGATTATTTAAGCAATTTTTTGAAAATTTCTTATTTTTATACACTTAAAATTTGTTTCGTACCTTAAAAAAATTTAGCGGGTGAAATGGGACAAAAGGGATAAAAATGGTACCAATGATACGACAACAGCTAGAAACATGACATTCGGTGTGTACATCCTTATAATTACCTAGACAAGTAAAATGAAGAGTTTTTTCGAAATTTGTACTTTTAAGGGATACAATTGGAAAAGGGGGATAAAAATGGTAACAACCAAACCGCTGAAGATATTATCATGAAATTCGGTGTATGCATTTATCTGACTGTGTAGACGCGAAACATAAAGGATTTTTTTTCGAAATTTGTACTTTTTGGCGGAAAAGGGCAAAAGTTATAAATATGGTACCAATCAAACGGTTGCAGTTAGAATAGTGAAATTAGGTGTGTACATTGCTGTGATCGCATAGACAAAGATAGTTTTCGTTATTCCTACCTTTAGGATCAAAATGTTTCTCCCTAATGACGATTGACAATACACCTAATATTTAGAGTAAATTTTTGAATATTGCTCCCCCATTTTCATTTTTTGATTACAATTGCAGTATTATCTATATATATAAAAATCAATGTGTGTCTGTATTTCTGTATGTTGCGTATAGGACGCCAAACCGGTGGGCCGATTCGCCTGAAAATTTTACTGTATCTATCTTTTGGGCAGAGGATGGTTCCTGGATAGTCTAGGTCACGATACAAAGGGGGGTGGTACCTCCCACACAAAAAATATTTTAAAACTATCACAACAGGCATATCGATGGGTGGATTCGCTCTATAATTTTACTGCAGCTAACTTCTGAGCAAGGGATGGTTCCAGGATATACTAGGTCATTATACGAAAAAAAGGCGTGGCACCGCCCACTCAAACTATATTTTAAAACTATCATAAATCACGTTCCGAAGTGCGGATTCTCTTGAAAATTTTATTGTGACTAACTTCTGAACAGAGGATAGTTTCTGAATGGTGACTATACAATGGTCATCATACAAATGGACGTGAGACTGCTCACAACAACTATATATTAAAATTATCACAAAACACGTAACGAAATGCGGATTCTCTTGAAAATTTTACCATATCTAGCCTGTGGAAAGGGGATGTTTTCTGGGTATAATAGGGGAATACGCGACAAATGGGCATCACAAAAACTATAACAAAGTACATTGATTCACTTTAATATTTTATTGTAACGAACAGAGGATGACCCTTGACTATAAAAAGGTCATGCTACAAAAAGGGACTATAAAGTACCACGTGCCGATTTTTTTCTGCCGCTACGTTCAGGTAAGTGTTTGGTTCTTGAATCTAAGAGGTCATGGTATGAACAATTGGCGCGACTCCTCATACTCAAACCAAGCAAGGTGTTCCAGTAGATGGGTATCAAAATGTTTACGCTTCATATGCATTGGGCCGTGTTTATACCGTACACCCAAACAACGCAGAATGTTATTATTTGAGAATGTTATTAGTTAACGTGAGAGTACCCACTTCAGTTTCAAATTTAAGAGCAGTTGAGAGAGGCGTGTCAGAAACTGGGAGACCACTTTAATATATGCTTCTGTCAACTGTCATCCTCTCCAGATACGAACTTTGTTTGCGATAATATTAAGAACCTGCTCGCCATCTAACCCAAAGGACCTGTGGGAAAAATTCAAAGAGGGTATGAGTGAGGACATTTTGCATCATTTTCGGACCGTTACGATTCTATATCATTTGCGATTAACATTTTCAACGATATGTTGATAAAAATTTAAGACATATGCCTAGCCATCGGCAACAAAACTCTTAATCAACTGAACGTTTCACAGTAGCGCCCGTAGAGCAAACGAGGTTGCAAAAATCAAAATTTTCATGAGCGCCGACGAAGTTTTGAATAAACCCATGTTATAGGAAACTTTTCAACGATTTCAAATCTACCACTCTTAATAATATCACATTTTTAGTTTAGAAGATATATATAGAAAAGAATTATTAACGCTGTCTATTAAATTTACAAAGGATAGTGAAAGAGTTAGGTCGCAGATAACCAAATCTGTTGCTGATGCAAGCCCACTGCGACTAAAAAGGATTAAAGAAAACATTCCCACGCCCACAAACGCACACATTAAAAAGTATGGATCCGAAGATGCTTGGCCTTGTTTATGGACTTAGAACTTTCCAAAGAGAAATATGAGAAACTACGGACATCTTTAACGCGACACGGCGCTGACGTTTTACCCGGATACAAGCATATTACGCAAGCCAAAATAAATTCATGACCACTGCATACGGAGTTTACGGAAGTCTCTGCGAAAGCCAATCTGCAGGATCTCATGGGCCATACAGCAAAACGAGAGTCTTCCTGAAAATGAGGTGAAAATTCTTCCTGAGAAGTTGACATTGATCAGCAAACGGGGCTGCGATGGATCATCCAGAAAAAAAAATAAATAAATAAAAAAATAAATAATAATAAATAAATAAATTTAAAAAAAAATATTTTTTTTTTAATTTGTTGGGTAATAATTTAAAACATAAAACCCTAAAGAAAAAAATAAAAACAATCTAAAAATGTAAAAAAATTTTTTTTAGTTATCATAAAATTAATTTTTCTACTAATTTTAACTTTGATAACCCATAATTAGGCCCCTACAGAGCGTAGCACCCTTTCCAACGCTCATTTCATAGGCTGAACAGTTATCTATCATATGCTGTTTAAACTGTTCAATTATCTTATTCGGTTCAAAAGATATGATTTTTGCAACGAAAAAACTCAAATGGCGCCACTGTGCGTTGGTGGTGCCTGAACGTTCTACCGTTGACATTACTGATCGAGATTTGCTAAGAGAACGGCAATTCAATGTTGACGACTTGTGTTTGTTTGTCGCAACAAAAAACTCTATTAATTGCAAAACAAAATGTGGCCTTTGAAAAAATTATAACTGCAGTAACAAATGCAAAGCGGCGGCCTTTTTTTTCTCGATGCACCAGGAGGCACAGTTATAACCTTTCTTATCAGTTTGGTATTAGCGCACATCCGCTCTCAAAATGGGATAGCTTTAGCTATTGCTTCCCCGATATTGCTGCTACATTATTGGATGGAGGACGAACGGCACATTCAGCGTTGAAATTGTCATAGAATATACAATTTGTCGATTCTCCAACCTATAATATTAGCAAAAGTTCAGGCATGGCGAAAATGCTGAAAACATGTAAGCTGATTGTGTGGGATGACTGCACCATGGCACATAAGAAATCCCTACAAGCGCTTAATCGGACACTTCAAGATTTTAGATCAAATATACAACCATTCGGTGGAACTCTTATTTTACTAACAAATTTCTAGGTGATTGCACACATTACAAATGGATAGACAGTATCATGAATGCGGATGAAGTTGTCAACTAACGAATTCAATTTCTAAATTCTTTGGACCTTCCAGGAATTCCACCGCATATGTTATCTCTTAAAATTGGTTCACCTATAATTCTCCTAAGTAATGTTAGTCCTCGATTGTGCATTTGTACTAGGATTTTTGTCAAGAGACTAATGCCCAACGTCGTTGAAGCAACGATTTTAAATGGAAAATCAAAAGGAAAAGATGTCCTTATACCACGCATTCCGATGATTCCCACCGATATACCATCCGATTTCAAACGACTACAGTTTCTGATTCGCCTAGCATTTTCAATGACAAAGCACAGGGACAATCACTTGAAGTTTGTGGATTGAATCTGTAAAATCCATGTTTTTCACATGGTGAGTTATATGTTGCTTGCTCTCGAGCCCAAAAACTTTAAGACTTAAAACTTTTAAGCTGGAAAAATTGTAAATATCATATCATATCACTCCAATGAAATACTGACTAACTTAACTAATAGACACATAATACATTCTTAGAAATAATTACCATAATTAATAAACTCTCTAATAAATGTTTCATTTTTTAAAGAAACACTGAAAAACTTACTTAAATTTCCATGAAGTTTTTATACCCTCCACCTCCAGCATGGGGGTATATTCACTTTGTCATTCCGCTTGTAACACCTTGAAATATTCATCGGAGACCCCATAAAGTATATATATTCTGGGTCGTGGTAAAATTCTAAGACGATATAGCCATGTCCGTCTGTCTGTCTGTTGAAAGCACGATAGCGGCCGAACGAAATGAGCTAGGAGGTTCAAATTTTTCCTAAATGTGTCTTATGGTTGTTGATCGGTTGGGATTGAAAGTGGACGAAATCGGCCCAGAGGGAAAAATTTTTCTCTCACAAGGACTGAAAATATCCCTAATATTTAGAGCATTTCAGCATGTTTTTTGAACATATTAGCTTGTATTTACTTGATATTTGCAATGCGCATTCCCTCTATAGCATAAAAGGGCACCATAGAGTGATTTTTATTTGTAGGGGGCGAAATGGGACAAAAGGGATAAAAATGGTACCTATCAAACGACAACAGATAGAAACACGAAATTTGGCGTATACATTCCTCTAATAGAGTAGGTACATAATATAAAAGTATTTTTTCTAAATTCGTACTTTTAAGGGGTTAAGTGGGGATAGAGGGATAAAAATAGTACCAACCTAACGGCTGCACCTAGAATAATGAAATTCGATATATACATTCCTCTGATTTCGTAGACACGTAAACTAAAAGAACTTTCCAAAATTCGTTCTTTTTGGGGTTCAAATGGAAAAAGGGGGATACAAAATAGTACCTACCAAATGACAGCAGCTAGAACCATGAAATTCGGAGTATACGTTCATCTGATTTGGTACCAATGATACGACATCAGTTAGAATCATGAAATTCGGTGTTTACATCCCTCTAATTGCATAGACACGTTAAATAGAGGGATTTTTCGAAATTCGTACTTTTAAAGGATATAATTAAAAAGATGGATAAAAATGGGACCTACCAAACCGCTGAAGTTGAAATCATGAAATCGTTCTGACTATGAATACTCGAAAAAGGGGTTTTTTCGAATTTTGTACATTTGGACGGAGAATGGGGCGAATGGGGATATCTTTAAAATATATACTTTTCTTATCACTTTGTCTGTATCTGAAAATGCTTCTTTCTAATGGCGACTGACAATCGCCTAATATTTAGGCATGTTCACTTTCCAATTTCAGCATTTTATTTATATATAGTAGTCGATTTTAAACAGTGCGCATGAGTATACATTATAGTTTGAAATAGTAAACAAATATAATAATGTGCATACAAATATCACAATTTTCGTAATATGGTACAGTACTTCTACGTAAAGTCGACATCCTTTAATCTGCTGGTAATACTATGGAATGCGCTTCGTGGTCGAGGGTATATAAGATTCGACACGGCCGAACTAAACGCCTTTTTACTTGTTATCCCTCTGTTCCCACTTTATCCTTTAAAAAAACTAATTTGGAAAAACCTTTTTATTTTTCGTGCCTACGCAGTCAGATTAATGTATACTCCAAATTGCATGACTCTAGCTGCGGTCATTGGTTTGGTACAATTGTTATCCCATTTTTCTATTTTATCCCCCTAATAGTACGAATTTCGAAAAATCTCTTTACCCACCAATTTTCATCATTTAGTTTGATCAGATCTCTAATTTAGGAACTTTTATTTTTGAAATTTATAAAAAAATTACCCTTATAATGACATTTTTCATTTTTGCACACCAAAATTGCCTTTAATGTAAAGGGTGATTTTTTAAGAGCTTGATAACTTTTTTTTTTAAAAAAACGCATAAAATTTGCAAAATCTCATCGGTTCTTTATTTGAAACGTTAGATTGGTCCATGACATTTACTTTTTGAAGATAATTTCATTTAAATGTTGACCGCGGCTGCGTCTTAGGTGGTCCATCCGCTTAGTCCAATTTTGGCATTTCCACGTTTTTGAGTAACAGAGACCCAATTGGTGCGAACGGCGACGAATCGAAAATTGGTGGTCATCATTAACACTGGCCGATACAGCTGCGATATTTTCTTCAGTTCGCACTCTACGTAAGCGTGTTGGTGGTTTAATGTCCAACAATGTAAATTTGGTGCGAAATTTAGTCACAATAGCCCGAATAGCCGCTTCAGTGGGTCGATTAAACTGACCATAAAATGGAAGCGCGCAATGAACTTTCTTAACAGAGCACGCATTTTGATAATAAAATTCAATAATTTGCAAGCGTTGTTCGTTTGTAAGACGATTCATGATGAAATGTCAAAGCATACTGAGCATCTTTCTCTTTGACACCATGTCTGAAATCCCACGTGATCTGTCAAATACTAATGCATGAAAATCCTAACCTCAAAAAAATCACTCTTTAGTTTGTGGTCTAAGTCACACTATACCCACTGACATTGATGTGTGGTGATGTAAACAAACATTTTTTAATTTATAATGTCCATTTTAGGTTTTTCAGATAATTTCAATAACATCTTCTATAATAAAATTGGTTGGTAATCGCATCACTTTAGAACAGCTGAACCGAATTGGCTGATGTTTGTTTCAAACTGTTCGTGATAGTCCGAACTAGATTTTAAGATGAAAAAAATTTGGGAAAGTTGACTCCAAAATTGGAAAATTTAAAAAAAACTGAAAGTTCCTTCTTCTATAGGATTTTTGAATAAACAAGTTTGTAAGTCTCGATTTAAGCATTGAATATTCGAAATTTGTTCTGTTATGTTCGCTATGATTCTGCGAAAGTTTTTAATACACAAAAATGTATGTTATTATAAAGAAAAGTCCGAAAATTCGGACGAATTACAAAAAGTCGTAATATTTTATGCACGTTTATGACAATAGGTTGTTTTTCTTTTAAAAACTTGGTGCGGAAACCTTTAAATGTAGAATGTTGTCCATATATGGGTAACGGTGCCACCCAGGACAGGATACTGTCATACTGTCAAAAAATTTCTTTATAAGGTCTTCGACTGTAATGCCAGAATATTACAATTTGTATCAAATCCACTTCCAGGTATTGATTGCGACGAATGTTCATCTAATGGGTTATTCCACAAAATTTCGACCCAGGTCCTCTCCGATATCAGCTTTTTTCTTTCAAAAATTAGCTTTTCATTAGACTAGAATGTGTTTACGATGCAAATGACCCCATATGTCAGTTGTTATTTCACCTTTAAACCATTGAAAATAATATGCGACCATCAATGGGTTAAGAAGTTCTTAAAATTGAAATTGACCATAAATGCCTCTCCAACAATAGATATGAATGAAAAATTGAGGACTTGCTGAAATAACGCAATACTTTGGAAAAACAGGTATAATTTCTTAACCTATGACCACCCCACTCTGAACTTTTTATATTTTGTAGAGATACAAAACAAATAAACTGAAGACATTTGATTCATATTGTCTCAATTAGGAATGGCAGCGCCCAGCTATCCGACGCACGGCTCAGTTAAACAAAAGTTGGAACGCAAAAAAACACAATATGATTTCGAGTATAAATTCTAACGAACGCACCGCTGTTGAATTGACAACAAGAATCTTCATAAGCTATCATGTATAGTTGGAAGACTGCCGAAAAACATTCAGGAGAGATTAATGTGTAAATTGACTAAACTCCGTCTGAAATGGATAAAACTCGGTTAGGTGTTCCCAAATATTATTCAAAGACGTTTTGATGCATTTCGATTTGCAGAACGTCCAATCACCATAATTATTTGCAAAACAATTGCTGTACATTGTGGATGAAAAAATCGATATTTACATTCTGCATTATATTCGCCGTCGTTTTTTGTCGTTTACCGTATGAAAACGCGAACTCATCCGAAAGTTGTTACTAAACTTTCCAAATATCTATACAACAACCACAAATAAACTAATTAAAATATGGACAGGAAACTTTCTGTCGGGTCAGCTAGTGTAAAATGAAATTATTTGAAAAGTAAATAATAATTTCAATATAAAGTTTCTAGACGAACAACCTGTAATAAACATTTATTATTTTAATACAATTATTTATTATATACTAGCTGACCCGGCAAACGTTGTTTTGCCTTCAAATTGTATTTATTTATTGAAAAAAAGTGAATAGCATATGATCTATTAAAGGATAAAAAGTATATTCATAATTAAGAGAATGTTAATGTTATTCATTATAGTGGACCCGAAGATCTTCGCCTCACAGGCGTTGTCCAACGTCATTTCAAATTGCAGAAAATCTGTGTTCAATTGTCAATTGCAAATGATTCTTTTTTAAATAAACTCGAATATCATAACGGTTGGAATCATTGGAATTCTCGGAATGAGAACTTCCTCACCTTTGAACTTTTCTTTTAGTATTCTTGCGTGAATCACATTGCTAATGAGTTTTGTGAACGCGTTCCGTTGCACAATTTTGGTTGATTGATATTGCGAAGCATGATGACAATTGAAACAACCTTAAATTGTAAATTGTGCGGTGGCAATCCAGGCACATTCTATTAATTCAAAAACTCAGTTGGATAGTTGCTTGCTTCGTCTGTTACACAATCGACAGATTTGAATGAATGCAGTGAACCAACGATTTGATTTTGAATTGCTCAGTTTAAGTGATCCACATCCTTGTTCTTTTTACCAATTGGCCTAATGCGTTTGTGTCGCATTCACGTTCACGCTGCAATTCTAGTTCGAAAGGGTTGAATGGTCGACGATCTGACAATGGCATTCCTAACCTGACCTACAAACTGCTGCACATGAGGTAACACATGCCTTGTATCAAAACCAAAGCCTGGTTGTGCATCTCTTCATTCATCTCAATATGGGGATTCTCTGAATGGGCACGAACTCGATGACATGTCATCCTTGTACTTGTCCCACAATTCACGTGGATTTGATGGCAAACATGTGGCAATAATAATTCCATAATTATCACAAAGTATATCCGAATGATTTGGGAACCAAATACAAAGATGAAATGAGGCATTGAATGCTATTAATATTAGCTCAGCTAGCAATTACAGCGCCCTACTATCTGATGCACGACGCATTTAATCCGGAGTTGGAATACATTGCAAAAATAATGTGATTGCGATACATTGCGAGAATAAGCTCTAACGAATGCTCTGCTGTTGAATACGCTTTCGGAACACGCAAGCGGCTTATGAACGATTGAACTATAGTGATTTTCTACTTGGATTCTCTCAGTGGAATCAAATTGCAGATTAAAGAAATTCATACGTGCAAACTATCGAAGAATTGTGTCGGTGGTAAAGGTTGCACAGTAATGTAAATTGATCGCTCGAGATGAATTAGACAGAATAATGATTAGACATCCGGTTTTAATGGTTATAATTGGATAACGACTTCATATAAACAATATAGCCATTTGATTAAAAATTGAATTTGCATTATTATAGTCTATTATTGAAACAATAAAAACCGGTCAGGTGGTGCAATAATTCCTTTGGTGATTTTTATCAAACACTGCAAGTGATTCCACGGACTACTCCACCCAACAAACACAGATTGTTACATACTTTATTGAATAATACTAGTAATAGAAAAATTGTGATATTTTTCTGCACAATACGATATTTGTCTACTATTTCAAACCAAGCCCGTGCGCAGGATTTTCCCCTGGGGGGGTTTCATCTACACTCATAAAAAAGTTAACCCTATAATGAGTTAAAATTAACTAAAATTTAGGAGACCAAGTACATTTTTACTAAATATAAGTAGAATTTTGCTGAAATTTTCCAAAATCTAAGTAAATTTTTCCTAAAACCAAGTATTTTATTTACTAAATTTAAGCAAAATTTTCCTAAAACTAACTAAATTTCTACTAAATCTTAGTAAAATTTTGCAGAAAATTTCCTAAAACTAAGTAAATGTTTACTCAAATCAAGTAAATATTTACTCAAACTCAGGACAATTTTGTTAATATAAAATAAAATTCGAGCTAAACTCGCTTATGAACGCTTATCTATATTTATATTTTAATTAAGAACAGCCAATTTTAGCAGACTGCAAACTCTTTAGCAGAGTGAATGGAGATGTAAGATTGCAAAAAACTGCTGTTATGCAAAAAAAACAGATGTAATAGCAGAAAAGTGTCTGCTGATAGGCAGCAAACAATCGCTGATTTTATTATCATTAACTTTTTTTAAATAGTTGCTTGAAATTACATACATATATATCGATTAAGTGGCTATGAACAAAAACATAACTTTTCAGGAGAGCGAAAAAAATATTTTCTCCTTAATTTGAAGAGAAATTATTAATCATTTTTCTACAGTTTAATCCAAAAAGGGTTACTAATTGCTACGATTAATAACTTTTCGAAATTTCATATTATTCGCGGTTTCATGGTTCATAGCCACTTTTAGATGTTTAAAATTGACCACTATGAATGTTGAAATAAGTACATAGCCATTTATGCCCAAATATATAAATAAGATTTATTGTAAACTCCATAACTTTTTTCATGAAGTCTTGGCAATGTTGTATAGAAAACGCATTTTCTGTGATGTACACAGCGAATTTAAAGATTCCAGGTTCATCCGTCATCGCTGCAATTGATGAAAAATCCAAAATTCGCCGTTGCAATTCCTTATATTTTAACTTTCTTCATTCATAATTCTGATACTTTTCATACGCAAATATTCCCTATGAAGTCAGCAATCACATGCCAAAGAAATATTTTGGTATTCTCAATACAATAAAAAGTTACGCCGGTTTTTCTAAATATACTTTTCACAATTTTTTACTTTACAGCCACCATTTTTCCTATTTTAGCCTGATAACTGGAGAATCAAAATTTTAGAGTTACGTCGATCCAAGTTACTGAATTTGTTGTTTCTCTTTTGAATAATACTTGTTTTGTTACATATGTACAAAAAAAAAACTAACTCTGAGAAATATTTGACATAACAAAAATTTTAGTAAGTTAAAACTCATTTCTTATTTCTTATATAGACACCTACACACAGAGAAAAAATGCATTTCGTAGAAACGAAATTTTAGACACGTGAACATCGTTTTTGAGTTTATTTTGTGGGAAAAATTAGTTTCTTTGCGGTAAACATGTCATCAGTTGTTGTAAATGAACAAAGAGAAATAAGTTCATGTATATCAAACAGTTTTCTTCGTTTGTCGAAATGGATATGTGTTATAATTGCAAACTCCCAAAACATTGGAAGTAACGATACCGTTGTTGTTGCATCTGTGATGAAAATAGGACACATCGGTTCAGATTTAGATACAGCTCCATAAAAATGTCCAATCGCAAATGTTACATTTTAGCGCTCTACAAGCATCAAGCAAATTATTTGCTTTTATTAAGAATATTTTAGATTTTATTATGATATCATAGTGATTCTTATCTACACTTTTTTAACATTTCTAAACGATTTTGTTATTAAATTTCCAAACTTATATTGCAGTACACAATTAAAAGTTCATAAGATATAGCTCTAGTCGAATGTCAAGAAGTGGTATCGGTTAATAAAAATGAAAATTTTCCGAACAATTTGGTGCCCATTAGTGAAATTAGCACTACACAATCTGTTTAGTTTGTTTGTATTTTTCATAACCTCTGTCCGAAATTCAGTGTCCACGATTTTTTATGTAATTTTCGTGTTTTCATGATTTTACTGCAAAATTACCATTTCAGACGAGTTATTTTAAAAAGACCTTAAAAATTCTATATTTTATTGCTTCAAAAAGTCTAGAAGGTTTTAAAAAGTATATGTTCGATTGTTTGATATGTTTGATTGTTGTCAAATTCGTTCCCATTTAGATCCTGAAGGTACTAATATTGACAGATGTCTTTATTTTTCGTCTACGCAGTCAAAGAAATATACAATTGTTCCATTAGGTCCGCTAAAACTTTTAATTACTTTTTGGTGCTTTTACGTTTCAAGAGGAATGTATGCAACAAATTTCTAGTGCATACAAAGCAGAAATTTAAAATGCTTAAAGAGTCCAAATATTACGGGGTATTTTCACTTATTTAAGAATTTTGTTTTATGAAATATGAAATGTTTATGAACAAATTCTATGAAACATTGGTTTTTATTTATGAATTTTTCTACATATTAAGAAGAAATACACTAAATTTATAAAAAATATTTTAGGAAATCACTTCATAAATATTATAAAAGAAAATTCTTTCAGTATATTCTAATATTCTAATATTTGGGCTTCTAAAGTTTTTAGCATTGTGAATCAAAGTGGTTAGTGCAAATCATTAACTACTTCCGTCAAAACGTTTCCTCCATGGGACTATTTACACCTATGTCCAGATTTTGGACAATTTCGCAAATAATTTTTTGTTTTGCTCGACAACACCTACCTGAAAAGGAGATTCACTTCCCAGGTGTTTCCACTTCAGTTTTCTGTCGCACTGTGTAATATATTGCATGAATGTTTATTTGGGAAAAAGATTTGTTCGCATTGGATCCCGCATAATGTTCGACAAAAGCTCAAAAAGATACGATTTTCGAGTCATAACATACAATACAAAACGTTTTGAAGAATAACATGGTTTAAAACTTTTAACTTTGGATATGTCAGATTACGCCTACAAACAATTAGTACTAAAAAGGCTAATGATATGAATTGAACCCTCGAGCAGAATATACATATATGTGAAATATGCTAGAGAGCGCGTAGAAGCTTCAAGAAGACTACATATATATATATATATGATGAAATACTGTCAAACTTTGCATGAATAGGACTTGTCGACAAATGGGAAGACTCGGCTTAATGTCGGCTTGGACCATAGTATAAGTTTGAGTTGCCGCTCACTTTCACTGGAAGTTCTGCCCTAAAACTTCGTTTTAAATAAGGCCATAAGAGATGTTCCTTTTAAGAACGGCTTCTCTCAAAACGTTTTGTAGTAATGGCGGATAAAAACGAGTTCACATCTTTTTTTATATATTTTCTCTTCATTGCAGCTGATCAAACCGAAGATATTGTTTAATTTTCTAAAGAATACTCTACGAAACTGTTACGGGGAAAATCTTAAATAAATGTTCAATAAAGTATAAACCAACTACAAAAGTCTTGTCAAATGTTGACAATCTGACAACTTGACAAATGACATGCGACAATGCGAAAAGCAGAAGTGAAAAGACAAACACGAACGCCGGGGAAATTGATGTGAACAATTTTCTTTCCAAACCAACCAGAAATGCTTGTTTCCACTTCTCCCCCATTTGAAAATTCATAAACACACACGTACAGACTTATAAACATATTTCGTTTGTCTGTTTTGGCTAAATGTTGTTGTTACTACTATTATCCTGGCACACTGGAAGGAGAGTTTTCATTTCTTGTGCAATTTGTTCAAACTAAAAAAGAAAAACTCAGAAAAGTGAACATAGGCAACACAAAAAGTTGTGAAAATCGAAGAAAAACTTTTCATATTATAAAAACCTGGGAATGAGTCAAAAAGGAACGGGAATAACTAAAGTACAATGCAGGAAAAAATAATAAGAAACTTTGGTACAACAACATCACGGCAGGATACTTACACAGATAGTTTGTCGTTAAATATCCGCTTCCGTTCGTGATGAAAGATGGTTTAACTTTATGCTTGCCGTCTTCTTCTTTCTCTAGCATTTCGCTCTACGGTACTTTTCTAAATGATGTGGACGGATGTAAAACAATATCATATATGAGAACATTTCAGTTAGCAAATTGTGCAGTATATAAATTAAATTAAGGGACTGTTTAAATTTTTGTACGCTTTTCTTTTTTACTGATTTCTTGTCTGACCCCTAATTTAAAAGGTACATGCCACCGTAAAAAAACTACATAATATGTAGTATATTATACTTGATAGTACATACAGAGAAAAGAAAGTGTTAAAAAAGTTATACCGTCCACCTAAGAATGGGGGTATATTCACCTTGTCATTCCGTTTGTAACACCTTGAAATATTCATCGGAGACTCTATAAGGTATATATATTCTGGGTCGTGGTAAAATTCTAAGGTGATACATGCCGTCAGTCTGTCTGTTCAAAGCACGCTAGCCGCCGAACGAGGTGAGCTAAGAGGTTCAAATTGTCACCATAAGGCACATGGTTACAGGTCGGTTGGGATTGAAAGTGGGCAAAATCGGCCCAGAGGGAAATATTTTTCCCTAACAAGGACTGAGAACACCCCTTAATTTTTAGACTATTTACGCATTTTTTTAAATTCCTGATTTTAATTAACTTGAAATTTGTTGCGTACATTCCTCTTGTAGCATCAAAGCACAAAAAGGCTAATAAAAGATTTAGCGGGCGAAATAAGACAAAAAGGTGTAAAAATGGTACCAATGATACGACAGCAGCTAGAATCATGAATTTCGGTGTGGACATTCCTCGAACTGCGTAGACATGTAAAAAAGAGGAATTTTTCAAAATTCGTACTTTTAAGGGATACAATTGAAAAAGAGGGATACAAATGGTACCAACCAAATCGCTGAAGTTGAAATCATGAAATTCAGTGTATACATTAATCTGAATGTATAGACGCGAAACATAAAGGATTTTTTTAAATTTGTATTTTGAAGGGGAAACTGACGCGAAAGGAGATAAAAACGTGTGTGTCTATGATTGAGATATCTTTCGCACAATAAGACTTGGTGGTTGTGCAATGAGTATTTTCAAAGGTTATTTTCGCTTTATTTTACACAGTAGACGACCTAAGGTATATTTTGTGAAAACGCGTGAAGACACTAAAATTAGGTCCGAGTTAAAAAAGGACAAATCTGGACTATTATTTTCAAAATAATAATTTTTGGAGTATTCGCAATGGAAACAAGTAAGGAAAGGATAAATTAGGGCGGGGCCTACTATTTATACTAACATTCCCTTTGTAACGCTCCAAGAAGTATATACATTCTGAGTCGTGGTAAAATTCTAAGACGATCTAGCCATGTCCGTATGTCTGTCTGTCTGTGGAAAGTACGCTAGCCGCCTAACGAAAAGAGCTAGGAGGTTCAAATTTTCCCTAAATGTGTTTTATGGTTGCAGATCGGTTGGGATTAAAAGTGGGCGAAATCGGTCCAGAAACAAAAAATTTTCCCATACAAGGACTGAAATATTTCTTGCATACATTCCTTTTGTAGTCTAAAAACACAAAAAAGTAAATAAATGTTTTCGTGGATAAAATGGGACAAAATGCGACAAAAATGGTACCAATGAATGGAATAAGTATCCCTCTAATTGCGTAGATACGTAAAATAGAGGTATTTTTCAAAATTCGTACTTTTAAGGGATACAATTGGAAAAAGGGGATAAAACTGGTAGTAACCAGACCGATGAAGTTTAAATCATAATATTCGGTGTATACATTGACTATTAAGAAGCGAAACAAAAAGATTTTTTTTTTTCGAAATTTGTACTCTTATTTGGATGGGCGAATGGGGATAAAAATGGTGCCAACCAAACGGCTGCAGCTATAATAATGAAACTCGGTGTGTACATTTTATTGACACTTGTCTGGCTGCGTAGACGCGGAGTAAAACTGGCACCTCGCAGACGGCTGTAGCTAATCTTGAAATTAAGTGTGTATATTATAATCTGATACATATTGCATCTTCAATATTAGAACTTTTTTTTATCAAAATGGTACAGACATTAAGGCTGTGGCTGGAATCAAGAAATTGCCTAATAATATCTACGACACATTTTTGAAGATTGCTGTCTAATTTTAAATTTTCGATTACACTTGATGTTTAATATTTATAAATAGTAGAGAACTATTATAGTAATGAAGCATCACAATTTTACTAATATGGTAGTGCACTTCTATGTAATGTCGACAGCCCTAATCTGCCGGTAATACTGTGGAATGCACTCCGTGGTAGATGGTATATAAAATTCGGCCCCGACGAACTTGTCGCCTTTTTACTTGTTATTTTTAAGGGGAAAATTTGAAATGTTTGCTAATGCTAAACTTTTACATATATATGCATGAAATTTGAAGTATTTTTTTAACAAATATTCTTCTCTTTCATTTGATACCCTTTTCGCTTTTGTACGACTCGCAAAAGTACGAAAATAAATTATTGAAACGTCTATATCCTTGGCAATTAAAAATCCTGTAAAAAGGAGAAATTATCTCCAAATGGAAAACTAAGTATTGATGTTTTCTAGTTTCCTGTGTATATGGTCTTGTTCAGTTCCAAAATGTACCGTCGCACGGTGTCATCATCTAGGTAACGTGAGGACATACCCTGGTAGTAAGTGAAATTTTTAGCGTAAGACTCTTTAGGTACAAAAAACTGAATTCATTATAAGATTTTATTGTGTCCTACTAAAAATATTTCGGGAAAATATTTAGGTAATTCATTTGTATTGTATTAGTGCAAATGTTACAGCAACCCACTAAACAGATTTCATCCTATAGATTGGGCAATTTGAAGTAATATAATTATGAAACATTGGATCATGCTCGCTGTCATTTTCACTACCACCAAAGTTACAACCCAGTACTGTATTTGACAAAAACCCGACACTTCACGGCACTAGAGTTGATATTTGAGATTTGTGCCGAACGTATGCGTAAAATGTGCCAAATTATCTCCTATAGTGCCATACTGAAAGTAGGCACCGTACTTAGCAAAACTGTTCATTTTGTCCTCGAATTCGTAAAGTAAAGACTTCACATTTTTATACCCTCCACCTTAGAAAGAGGGTATATTCACTTTGTCAAAAATATACTTCGGAGATCTCATAAAGTATTTATATTCTGTGTCGTGGTAAAATTCTAAGGTTCTAGCCATGTCCGTCTGTCTGTCTGTTGAAAACACGCTAGCTGCCGAACGAAATGTGTCTTATGGTTGCAGATCGCTTGGGATTGAAAGTGGCCAAAATCGTCCCAGAGGAAAAGAAATTTTCCCTTTAAGGACTGAAAATACCCCCTAATATTTAGATTATCTAAGAAATTCTTTTTTTGAAAATTTCAGCTTTTTATGCACTTGAAATTTATTGCGGACATTCCTCTATTAACGTGCAAACTAGGGTTTGCATCCCGTGATTTCCCGCGGGAAAATTCCCGGGAATTCGCAAATTTTTCATTTCCCGTATCCCGGGAAATTAGTACGGGAATCCCACGGGAAATCAGTAGGAAATTTTACATATTTCTTCGCATATTTTTTCCATCATTTCCACAATAAAAATAGTTTTTAATCAGGCATGCCAAATATTGCAGTTGGATGACAAAATATTTTTAAGCTGCGTTCGGATGTCGACTCAAAATCCACCTTTTCGGATTTTTCCTGTCAAGCTCCATATGAAAAAATTTAAATTCGGGAAAAATGTGTAGTGTATTCGAACGCCAGAAATAAAGAATTTAAAAATTTTTGAAGCGACAGGGCAAAGAACAAACATTTCATTTAATGCTATACTTACTATTAATGTGAACGATCGTTCTCCGTCGCGTCCACATTTTCCAATAAAATAAGAAAAAAATTGAAACTTGAAAAAATGTTTGAATTGATCTCACATTGCGCTTTATTATATGAATTCTGTAACAGTTTCGTTTGTGAAATAAATATATATTTTACTTCAACAAAATGTGAATGTTTTATTGGAAAAAGTAAGCTTAAAAAAAGTAAGGGTAAAAAATGTGTTGAAGATTTCCCGTGCTGTCCCGGGATCCCGGGAAACTGAAAAAATAATTCCCGTTTCCCGGGAAATAAAAAGTACGGGAAAATGAAATGGGTCAAACAGGAATAAAAATGGTACCAATTATACGACAACAGCTAGAAACATGAAATTCGGTGTGTACAAGCCTATAATTACGTAGACACATAAAGTAGAGGAATTTTTCGAAATTCGTGCTAAACAAACCGCTGAAGTTGAAATCATGAAATTCGGTGTATGGATTTATCGAACTGTGTAGACGCGAAACATAAAGGAATTTTTCGAAATTTGTACTTTTAGGCAGAAAATGAGGCAAAGGGGATAAAATAGGTACCAGCCAAACAGCTGCAGTCAGAAAAACGAAATTCGGTGTGTACATTACTCTGACAGAAGCGAAAAATAAAGATATATTTCGATATTCGTTCCATTAGTATTAAAACGGGATAAAATTGGTATCAATTGGTACACTCGTCTGTCTTCATAGACACTCAAAATATGAGTATTTCTTCAAATTCGTACTTTTAGGGTCAAAATGAATATAACTGGTACACTGGACAGCCAGTAATCGGGAAATCACTCCGTGGTGGAGGGTATGTATTATTCGGTCCGGCCGTACTTAAGGTCTTTTTACTTTTTTTAATTAGTCCTCGTGGTTTAGCATTTCAGACAGGGTGTTTACAAATGCTATATTTTATTGCCTCAGAAAGTCTAAACGGTTTTAAAACAATATCTGATCTTCTCAATATTTACACTACCTACATCAGAAATACAACTCCCATTTATGGTCTTGGCCGTGTTCAGAAAAGGGCGATGTTGTTAATAGCTGACAGTAGGAAATCCAACTCGATTGTCTCCCGCTGTTCTTTCGATATTTTTATGCTGTTTGTTCTTCGGATATTTGTAATCTCATCCCGGACGTGTGGACGTTCTGCAGCTACGCGTCTTTGAAGGAACTCGCACCCATTTGTTGTCCATAGGGCTGCTGTCGCATTACACATTAGAGAATGAATTCGTTCTTTGCTCGTGCAACTTGTATGTGGACTTCCAGCAAATATCTTAATTTAGCGTGGTTCAGTGAAAAAATGTTTTATATCCAAATTGTTTCAGATTTTCTGCCAATTAAATAGCTTCGAACTAAATAGCTATTGACATACTAAACAGTAATCGATAATTTGTTTTCCTGTTGAGCGTGATTCCAAAACTAAAATAAAGTGCAATAAAATAGAAGAATTCCATGTAAAACCAATTGTTTTGGTTTTCGAAATGATTACATTAATCCATTTTGTTGCTGTTTTTAAGCAGTGTTCTTTGGTGCTTTTTAGCGACTGTGTGAGTTTGGAAGTGGTGAAATGATGGGTTCTATTTTTTACGAATTTTTTGAAAAGCTATTTAATGGTAGATCCCTTAGTGTAATGCGATTTCAGCGACGGCGGATGTCGGCCGAATGTATCAACATTTTTCTCGAAGATGATTTGTTTATGTATCGTTGACCTTTTAGTTAGTTTAATTGTTTATTGATTAATTCAGCTTGAGGCCATGAAGATGAACTTGATATTAATTATATGATTTCCAAACGTTCACGTAATATTGCATTGGTGGTAGCGTACATTGATAAAGAATTGAGTGAAATAATTCACCCATTTTTCAGTATATGTTGACATATCTACTTTTAACCTTTAATTTTATGCAAACAAAGTTATATTACACTGTGTGTAATTTTTAAGTCATGGAAATATAACCATATACGAACACCGCTACATGATAAAAGACCAAAAAAGACCCTTGTCTTTTTATATTTTATTATTTTCGTAATAGATAGCACAGTAAATGTTGAAGTAAAAAAACACATGAAATTAAAAAAAATCGGGAAATTTTTCACTTTTGCTGCCATGTAAGTGCTAACTAAACGGTATTAAGAATCATTCCTAGAAAGTTCATAAAAAAATTAAAATACGGGAAAAATAGATTTTGATCGTGTAGCAGAACGCCAAAAAAGAATTTAAAGTTTTTGAAGTGACAGGACAAAGAACAAACATTTCATTTAATGCTATACTCACTATTAATGTGAACGATCGTTCTCCGTCGCGTTCACATTGTCCAATAAAATAAGAAATATCTGATCTTTAATTTATTTTGAAACTTGAAAATATGTTTGAATTGATCTCACATTGCCCTATATTATACATACTCTGTAACAGCTTTGTTGTGACATATATATTTATTTTACTTTAATAAAATGTGAATATTTCATTGAAAAAAAAATAAGCTTAACTCATGGAAAACAGTATGTTGACGATTTCCCGTGCTGTCCCGGGATCCCGGGAAATTGAAAAAATAATTCCCGTTTCCCGGGAAATAAAAAGTACGGGAGAATGCAAACCCTAGTGTTACCTCATGTGCAGCAGTTTGTTAGTCAGGTTAGGAATGCCATTGCCAGATCTTCGACCATACGACCCTTTCGAACTACAATTGCAGCGTGAACGTGAATGCAAAGAACAAGGATGTGGATCACTTAAAATGATCAATTCAAAATCAAATCGTTGGTTCACTGCATTCCTTCAAATCTATCGACTGTGTAACAAACGAAGACGAAGCAAGCAACTATTCAACGGAGATTTAGAATTCATTGGATGTTCCTAGATTGCCACCGCACAATTTACAATTTAAGGTTGTTTCAGTTGTCATCATGCTCATAAACTCATAAGCAATGTGATTCAAGCAAGAATTCTAAAAGGAAAGTTCAAAGCTGAGGAAGTTCTCATTCCGAGAATTCCAATGATCCCAACCGATATGCCATTCGAGTTTAAGCGATTCCAATGTCTAATTCGTCTCGCATTCGCTTTTACTATCAATACATCACAAGGCCGATTGGCCTGTTTGCAAACTCAATCTGGAGAATGAATGTGTTTCACACGGTCAACTGTATGTTACATATTCCCGTGTCGGAAACCGCTTTGATCGTTTTCGCACCTGACAACAAAACGAAAAACATTGTTTATCACAGAGTGCTTCAATGAAGGGTAATACAATCGACCCGACCACAACTCATCCAGTAAAGAATCAATTGCAATGGACAGTTGACCACAAATTAGTAATTCCCCATATGTTTATATGCCCATAAGAAAGGCTTGAGAAACCTGATCAGGGAAGGGTGCAAGGATTATTTTGAGATATTAACCTCGAAAGTCGAGTGTATTTTATAAATTAACCCAAATTGACAAATAATAAAGGTATTATTTGTCAATTTAAAAGAAAAGTAAACATTTTTTTGTTTTTTTTTTTTGCATATTTTATGTATTTGTTTTCACCTTTACCAGAATTTGAGATTTTGTCGAACTATTTCTCATACATTTTAAAAGATTGTTCATTTCAATTTGCTTTTTTCGAAATTTTGGTTGGTGGCATCAAATCTGTATTTGAGTCAAATATAGTTTTTTTGAATAAATATTTAAAAAAATGTCCTTTTTGAAAAATTTATAACAAAACATAACTTTTTTCCTTTAAAAGCTTTTAATGAAAGGTTGACGAGTTCCTTATTCTTTAAAGGGTAAGTTTTGCCTGCACAAAATGGCACCCTTTGGAAAATAGGTTAGTGCAAAAAGTAAGATTTTTAGTTCCAAAACGCGAATTACACATTTTCATTAACTGAGCAGAGTTCCTTTATTCTCAAAATATATTATACGCATTCATTTGGCGGAAATACATATGCCCTAAAATGCTAGATTTTTCAGACAAATCGAATTAATTCAGGAAACCTGCATATACAGGACTTCAGGAGTAAACATTGACATTGGTTTAATGTTCCTATACACAAATATCAATTGAATTCACTGCAATAACCCTCAAGTTCGCCTACCTTTGTTGTGTTGTTGAATTCTAGACTTTTACTTGTTACTTTTTAAATTGAGACGTATAGTCAGTCCTGAGCTCAGTTTTTCACAAATTTTGAAATTTTGAGGTCAACTTTGCTTAAAACCTTATTCGGGCTATTACGAACAGTTTGTAACAAAAATGAGCCAAATCGAGCATCATTTAATCTTTATTATCTAGAAGATGAGATTTCTTACTTGGCTGCAAAGCGATTTAATAGCATCTAGTGAAGCTGGGTAATTTGAATTATAAATTAAATCATACGTAGTCTATTTAATAAAATTAAATGATTTAATTGTTTCAATAAGCTGTTTATACCTATATTAATTTTCAAAATAATAGTCCTTTTATTTTGTTTCACCCAACGTTTCGTCAATTTTTTGTCGACTTCTTCAGGGGTTTCGTATGAATATTTATTTTAAGTACGTTACATTGATTTTGTCATTATATTTAAACATATAAAACATTTAAACATGAAAAACAACAAAAACATGACTTAGAACTAATATAACAGATGAATTTAGAAAATTGCAAGGCTGTAACTGACAAGAAGAAATTGACGAATTGGGTGAAACAATAAAAATAGACTTTTAATTTGAAAGTTAATATAGGTCTAAACAGCTTATTTAGACAATTAAACAATAACGAAACCATCTGGACCAAATGCATCAGAATACATAAAATGAAATGATGTTTGTTTGTGATCGGATCACTTGAGAACTGCTGGACCGAAGCACCTGGTGGAACCGGAAAACTATTTTCGATCATATTAAAAAATTAACTCGCAAAATTAAACTGGTTCTGGCTTCATCGGATAATCTGCAAAATGATTTTCAAAATAATTGGTGGAAGTTCTGAAAGTCGACGTTGGCATTTCGACTTTGTGCATTATATTCCCCGTATATTTTTCCACTTCGACGTATGATATGACGATCTCATCCGATCCTAAACATATTCATCTGAATTGAATATCAATGGCCGTATCCTTAAATCAAACATCCATGGCCAATGGTATGACCATTGATAAATAAATTTGTTCTCAATTTAGTTTCAAATTGGTTTTTAAAACTTCACACAACAATCACAAATAACCTAATTATAATATGGTCGTGTCAGCTAGTATGCTATTAGTATGTTAGTAGCAAAGACAATGCACTTTAATATGGACACCTCAATTATGTAAGCTTTCCACAGAAGATGGGAACTGAAGTACATTCTCAGTCGTTTGTATACGAGCGCGTGATTTCTGACGACATCTACAGAGAGCTTTCATATAACAGTGTAGAGGTAAATGTTTGCTAATTTTTGTCATAAATGAGCAAACATTTACGGTTTATGACAAACAATATTTTTAGCCGGAAACAAAGTCGATAGTCAAATTAATCATTATAAACGTATTTACACTTCTCTTAATAGTGTTTGCTCGTTTATGGCAAAAGAATGAATACTTCTTTTCAAACAAACTTTTTAGGTAGAATCAAAGTCGATAGCCGTACTCTAGTTGTCTGAAATTTCTTCCGAGCGTATCGAACTTTTGCTCTAGGTGCGTATAATGTTTAAAATCATTAATTCACCACTTATATTACAAACTTTGTTATCTATTGAATTTGAACACGGAATATCGAAATGCGTGCGCGGAGGAGCTTTCTCATCGGATACCACTTGGTATGGTTCAGTAAAGTATAACTTCGTCAATGTTCAACGATTCGACGAACAACAACAAACATTCCATCACTTGGCAGACCTAGAACACTT
This sequence comes from Polietes domitor, assembly GCA_947397865.1. NCBI lineage: Eukaryota > Metazoa > Arthropoda > Insecta > Diptera > Muscidae > Polietes > Polietes domitor. Next base: position 114,117,676 of record OX377618.1, read on the forward strand.
TGAAAAATTCGGGCCAGCAACATATTTGTGTCTTTCATGGATCTTTTATCTCACGTAAAGAAGGACCCTTTACAGGATTGCTGTACGTGGCATGCTTCATATGAAAACGTATTGAAATGTCTGATGAATCTATTAGAAAGCGAGTTTCCAGGCTTGTTTAGTGGACGCTTACCCACATCCACAACTGGTGTGTGATGCCGTGATTCTGTATCTATAGAAATACACATAAATATCTATGAATATATACCAATATGTATGTATTCATGTAATGAAGATGTGTGCTCACACCATGAATGTGGAACGTCAATGACAATTTTTATTTTTTTGTTCCCTCTTCGGATTTGTAAACAGATTTCCGGTATGCCATAAACTGCTGTATTAGCTTTCGACTTTGTTCAATACTCGTTTTTCACTTTCTTCTCTTCTAGTCGCTCTTTAATGTTTTATACTGTTTAACGCAAATCCTGAATACTTTTGTTCCTACAGATACGTCAATATACGAATATACAATACCTTAATACAGAAAGGTTCTAATTCACTAAAAACGACGTTTTGAAAAAAAGCGAAGCGGTAAAAAAGAATATACGTGTATCGACGTTTTGCAAGTTTACGTATTTCCTCCATTTGCACATTCTTATGATGAGTGGGGATAGGAAAAAGGTAAAATGTTGTACAAAGATATTTGCCAAAATATATTCAATAAATATTTGAATATACCAAATTTTAAAACTCAGTTTAAAATTCATTTTCTCCTATTAATGTAGTACATTGCATTGGCTAATTTTAGGGTTAATTTTGTACTTTTTCCGAATTGGTGCTAAACTGTCCGACAAAACTGAAGGTGTGGTGTGAATTGATGAAATATTCCGGCATTTAAATTGAGTTTAGAGTTTTCATGTATTCAGAGAACCAAAGTAGAATTTTATGGCAAATATTTTGACCCGTTAAACCACTAGTTTAGGGAAGTTTTTTACCCTTTTGCACAAAAGGGACCAAAAATACCCCTATATTGAGGAGCTATGAGGTTAAAATGATCCACAAAAATGTTGGTCATAGTGTTTTAAGTAATACTGCTGAACTCATCCTATACCTAAAATGTTAGGGTCAAAAGGTTTAATATGCGAATTCATTATAAAAATGTGCAAACGGGAGGCATACGTAAACTTCAAACGTCGATACATGTATATTCTTTTTTACTCTCCATAAGAATCCGTTATCAGAACCTTGTTATTATTTTTTTTTTGATATTCCGCATTGTAATAGGTGTGTTGGGAGTAAAAGTTCTCCTGTAAAATTTTCATTTTGACGCTTGCGATAAATTCGCGATATAGAATAAATAAAGTGAATTGGGTTCTTTTGAATTGATCGAAGAAATAGAAATTAACACAAAAATCAACGTTATAGAACAAAAAAGGTCAAGAAGGAGTACTTAAAAAAGAAGTTACATTTGGCAGGGAGGAATCTGATAAAAATAAATAAAGAAAATAATAAAAAAATATGTCTGATACGAAAGAACATATATTATTTCTTATTATAATTCGGTCTGTCCGACGCAAGACTATTTTCCACCTCTATTTAATAGAATGAACATTTATTTAAAAATCTTATGTTTAATTTAATACTGCATGGTCTGAGTTCTTAAAAATACACAACCATGAAATAAGGTTTTTAAAATCTCACTTTAAAACTGATCGTACCGCTAAAACACACCGTTTTATTTTGCTGGTTTTGGGATTGTTTAGATGTACTTTTATTTAAATAAATAGGAAAGGCTATAGTCGTTCGGAACCGGTCGAATTATAATGTATTGAATTATATTTGTACCGTAAAATCGGGAGTGAAATTTGTATTGGAGCAATATCTAAATCTAAACCGATTTTTTCCAATTCCAAAAGCATACGTCCTTGATATGCAAAAATCTTTGGTGCCAAGTTTCCTTATCGGATCGGACAATAATTGCGACCTGTACTTGGATTCAGGCCCGTGCGCAGGATTTTCCCCTGGGGGGGTTTTCGTCTACACTCATAAAAAAGTTAACCCTATAATGAGTTAAAATTAACTAAAATTTAGGAAACCAAGTACATTTTTACTAAATATAAGTAGAATTTTGCTGAAATTTCCCTAAATCTAAGTAATTTTTTTTACAAAATTTAAGCAAAATTTTTCTAAAACTAAGTACATTTTTACTAAATCTTAGTAAAATTTTGTAGAAAATTTCCTAAAACTTGGTAAATGTTTACTCAAATCAAGTAAATATTTACTCAAGCTGAGGTCAATTTTGGTGATTTTTTTCCTCAAAACGAGTAAATTTTTACTTAAACTGAGGAAAATTTTATTTTATACAAGGAAAAAAGGTGCAATAAAATAAGTTCAATTTAACTAAAAAATCAAACAAATAGTTTTGCTTCAGAGTATGCAAAACTGATACAAAAAGTGACAACATGAAATATTTCTCTTCATGATTCCTCTGCTATAAGGAGTTGAGTTGCGAAGGCAAGATAGGCGCATAAACTAATGAGAATTGCTTCTTAGATTAATATTAGAGAATTTTTAAACAATTTCAAATGTTTCTTATAAGTTCTTTAATATTTAAATGTATGATAAACTCGGCATAAATTTCAGTAAACATTTTAACTACATTTTAGGAAAAAACACAATTTTAAGTTAAAATTTCCTAAATAAAATTTTTTCCATACAAAAAATTTCAGATTTTTTTCTCACTAAAACCTTAAAAAGAAAGCAGAAAGTTTATATTTTAATTAACAACAGTCAATTTTAGCAGACTGCAAACTCTTTAGCAGTGTGAATTGTGATGTAAGATTGCAGAAAACTGCTGTTATGCAATAAAACATCTGTAATAGCAGAAAAGTGTCTGCTGATAGGCAGCAGACAATCGCTGCTTTTATTAACAGACTTGTTCTCTAAGTGTAGAGCTTTTTTTAAATAGTTCCTTGAAATTACATACATACATATAGAGGGCTATTATTCATAAGTGGCTATGAACAAAAACATAACTTTCCAGGAGAGCGAAAAAACTGATTTTCTCCTTAATTTGAAGAGAAATTATTAATCATTCTTCTACAGTTTAATCTAAAAAGGATTACTAATTGCTACGATTAAAAAGTTTTCGAAATTTCCTATTATTCGCGGTTTCATGGTTCATAGCCACTTTTGTATGTTTAAAATTGAGCACTATGAATGTTGAAATAAGAATACGATTTATTGTAAACTCCATAACTTTTTTCATGAAATCTTGGCAATGTTGTATAGAAAACGCATTATCTGTGATGCACACAGCGATTTTAAAGATTCCAGCTTCATCCGTCAGATTGGTCGCTTGTAACATATATATAGCCAATCACTGCAATTGATGAAAAATCCAAAATTCGCCGTTATAATTCATAATTCTGAAACTTTACATACACAAATTCATAATTCTGAAACTTTACATACACAAATATTCCCCATGAAGTCAGCAATCACATGCCAAAGAAATATTTTGGTATTCTCAATATGATCAAAAGTGACGCTGGTTTTTCTAAAGCTACTTTTCACAATTTTTGAATTTACTGCCACTATTTATACTATTTTGAGCCTGATAACTTAGGAATCAAAATGCTATGCTATATGCCCTAAATCATGAAAAATGCTTTAAACAAAATCGTTGTAGCGAATTATAACCTTCGGTTTTATGCTGCTCCATTGTCAAACTATTTTATTTCTATTATTTTTATGTTCATAGCCAATTATGCAGCCACAAACTAAAGTGCGAGGGGATAGCCAAATCAGAAAATTAAAAAAAATGGCTTTAAAAAAATCTTTTTCAAATTTATATGACAGATGACATCCAAAGCTGAGAATAGTTTGGCATCAAAAACTCATTTTCGAGAAAATGGTTCATAGCCATATTACACAAAAACGATCAAATTCCTCGGCGATAAACCCTTTAGTCCCGCATTTTTTCTATGATAAATGCAGAAAATTGGATATGCTTTTTGAAAAAAGTATGGGTCTAAATAGGATATCTAAATAGTTTTGTGGTTTTTAATTTATACATTACATGAGTAACAAGATGTTTACTCAAAATCTTTATACGCATATTCCTATTAAATAAAAAATATTTGGAAATGTATCTTCATTTTTATAATCTTAAATATGTATAAATTCGAATAACAAAAACAGTTTTTTGTATTCGATGAAATGCAAGAAGAAAGAACTAGAAATTTTAATTCCAAACCAACCGTAGATCCAAGTTACTGAATTTGTTGTTTCTCTTTTGAATAATACTTGTTACATATGTACAAAAACTAAACTAACTCTGAAAAATATTTGACATAAGTGATAAATATAACAAAAATTTTAGTAAGTTGAAACTCATTTCTTATTGTTTCGCAACTTTAAAGTAGATTTTAAAATAGAGATCTACACGCAGAGAAAAAATGCATTTAGTAGAAACGAAATTTTAAACACGTGAACATCGTTTTTGAGTTTCTTTTGTGGGAATAATTAGTTTGCGGTAAACATGTCTTCAGTTGTTGTAAATGAACAAAGAGAAATAAGTTTATGTATATCAAACAGTTTTCTTCGTTTGTCGAAATGGATTTGTATTATAATTGCAAACTCCCAAAACATTGGATGTAACAGAAACCGTTGTTGTTGCATATGTGTTGAAAATAGGACACATCGGTTCAGATTTAGATACAGCACCATAAAAATGTCCAATCGCAAATGTTACATCTTAGCGCTCTACAAGCATCAAGCAAATTATTTGCGTTTATTAAGAACATTTTAGATTTCATTATGATATTATAGTGATTCTTATCTACACTTTTTAAAATTACTAAACGATTTTGTTATAAATTTCCAAACTTTTATTTTAGTACACTATTAAAAGTTCATAAGATATAGCTCTAGTCGAATGCCAAGAAGTGGTATCGGTTAATACAAATGAAAATTTTCCGAACAATTTGGTGTCCATTAGCGAAATTAGCACTACACAATCTTGAAATTGTCGCAACTCGTTTAGTTTGTTTGTATTTTTCATAACCTTTGTCCGAAATTCAAGAAAGTGTACACGATTATTTAAGTAATTTTCGTGTTTTCATGATTTTAGTGCAAAATTACCATTTCAGACGAGTTATTTTAAAAAGACCTTAAAAATTCTATATTTTATTGCTTCAGAATGTCTAGAAGGTTTTAAAAAGTATATGTTCGAAACCTCTCTGGGGTGGGGGGGGGTGGTTTGAACCCCCAAAACCCCCCCTGCGCACAGCCCTGCTTGGATTACAAGAACATATGAACAGATTCAGAAAGTGATTCTATGTCGAACGGTATAATAAACGATGGGTCTATCTCGTTTCGTTTTGGTTGTTGCAATCAAATGGACAAAGCCATAATACCCTACCAACAACAAATGACCAGAATGAAGAGCTTTGCGATATGCTTTATTAAAAATTGTTTATTATTGTCATTCTTTTTCGTTTGTTTAAACTAAGTAACCAAACTGATTTATATTTTGAACAATTGCAACATTTTATAAAACGAAACATTTCGATGTTTCATCTTACCTGTTTTTAGGAGTTATAGCAAATTTTCCGAGGTAATTTCCAAATTCTCGTCCAAAGATACTTACATATGTATGTAAGTATGCTTTTGTTTCATATGGCAAATTCAAAATTTATGAGTAAGTGCCTTTCTATATTATGGAAACGGTATATAATTTCATATAGATATAAATACATACATGTGTATATACCTATTTGTTGGCATACATAGATTAGATTAAAATTCAATTTACATTCTTCCCTGTCTGTGCAATACATTGATGTGCTTGTACGTCTGGGTAGCATTTAAATTTTGACATAGGAGTAGATCAAAGGAATGTGATGTATGTATGAGGCGAATAGGCATTTCTGTCTGATGTATAAATTTTTGTTAATTGCGTGAAGAAGAATTCATTGATATGGAAATTTTTATATCCACAAGCTCTTTGCGTGCGACCAAGTAGAAGGGACTTTAAACAAATTTGGCAAAGATGTCAATTGATAAATAGGCTAGAGTGCAGTCATAGACAATCTTAGAAATCGTGGTGGAAGACGGGCATAGATAGAATAAGTTCGAATACATATTATTTGATTTAATACATTTATTTGATATTTAATATGACTTGATATGAAAATTGTCGGAAGAAGCCAACGAAAGATTGTTTAAATCCTTTTTATAAATTTAAGGCAAATTCTATTAGTACATCGTTCGTTTCATTTTTGATTTTAATTTATCAATATGTGTACTAGGCTTTATGTTGGCTGCTAAGTCGAAAGTTGTGAAAAGTGACTTTTGGAACACGATCCATACATTTTATCATATGCAAAATAATTATTTTTGTATATGAGTCATTCCATGCCGAACGGTACAGTTTGACATCACTAGCTTGGATTGAAAATATTTTGTACGTATTTATAACAAAAATACACGAGCTATGATCAATTTAACAGTAGGGAAATCACGTTTTTTTCATAAAAGTGAGTTGTGAAGGTTATTTCAATTAATTTTAAAAAAATTGTAGTATTTTATTTATTTTATTTTGATATTCAAAATGACTACATTAATTGATTTTTTGGAAATATTAAAGTTTTTAATAATATAAATTAGTTTGGGAGTGGTGAAATAATGGGCTACTTTTTTAAATGGTTAATTAAATAAACCTGTTTTTCAAAAGCAAACAAAATTTCAGGGTTTTTATTTAGAAACATAATAGATATTTATATATATATATATATATATATTTATATAATCAAGTCTATATGTCAAAATATAGAATTAAAATTAATTGTTGTTGAACTGGGATATTGTCCTGGCTCAAGACCATTTTGCATCTATATTTAATAGAATGCTAATTTATTTACAAATGGCATGGTCACATTTATTACTTGGCTGCAGACTACCACGATCATGATTTCGACCATGTCAAAAGTCTTTTCAAGTGGCTTCGCAGCGACTTTTCAACATCAAACCCGGCCTCTATAAGGAGATGATTCTCACAAACGAACGAGAAGCACAACTCACTTGCCGAATTTGCGTTTAAAAAATCGCACCAAGTAATAAAGGTCTTGAGCCAGGACAATATCCCAGTTCAAATCAAATATTGATTACAGACCAAAAAATGCAAACGAAAAACTAAGATTAATTGTTGTTTTTAAAACTTCCTCATACTTATTTTGTGATGTTAACTATAGGTTTTTACTATCTATACTTTATGATGTTTTACTATACATTTATGATGTTTTTAAGAAGTTAGTAATTTATAAATTAATATAAACATTTGTAGTAATATCTCTAAGATAGTATCTCAAAAACATGTATGTATGTATGATCATCATTGAATTATTTATAGTAAATAAACAAACAAAAACATTTATTTGATAGTTTGTTAACAAAGGGTATAAAAACAATAAAAAGGTAATAAAATCACATACCGTAATGCGATTTGTCTGTAAATACTCCAATTGAAGCATGGGGATAAAAACGATGATCATCTTTTTAAAATTTAATGTATAAAAAGTGAGTAATTTGTGTTTTGGAAATAAAAATATGATTTCTTTGCACTAAAAGTTTTTATTATGTCATTTTGAACTAGGTTGGGATCTTTAGGATAAGAAATAAATTTAAGTCTGGCAAAACTCCGCATATGACCGGTTAAAGTGAAGGAATCATGATACAGGGTTTTCCAACAAGTGGTGTTATTTTGGTGTTCAAAGAAAAATGCCATTTTTGAGATAAATGATCGGATGTTTATTTCATAATAATGAGGAAGGTATGCCGTTAATAATGAAAAACAACATCAGCCAAATGGCCACCACGACCACGCTTACAGGACCATATCCTTTTCATGAAATTTTCCATGAAAGTAAGGTCCAATGACCCCGCCGGACCATAAACAGCACCAAACAGCAACAACAACTCTTGGGTTTTCCGAGCCCCAGAAACGACAATTTTGCTTGTTGATGTAGCCACCGAGGTGGAAATGGGCCTCATCAGTCAAGATGATTTTTCGATGGAATTCCGGATCATTTTTATTCATGAATTTTAATAACTTCAATGTCGTAGTTTTTTAATACTTGTCAAATGTCAAAGAACAAAAGCTTCAAAAGTGACAGCCAGGTACCATTTTACGGCTTTTTATAGGCTCAATATATATAAATTATATATCATTGGAGAGCTCCCGCAAATAAACTCCGATTGTTATAAAATTTAGAATATGGATAAAGGAAATTTACTAATCTTTCTATATACGTACCTACTTTTTAGAAGATAATGAGAAGAAAATGAGTAAATTGCGTTTTGGAACTAAAAAATCTGACTTTTTGCACTATATGTCTGCTAATTCAGGTATTATTTTGGTTTTTTGGGCATATTTCCCAGAAATGAACTCCAATTGTTATAAAATTTAACATGAGAATAAAGGAAATTTACTCGCCTTTTTATCCCCCTACCTACTGTTCAGAATTTAATGAGACGAAAATGACTAAATTGCGTTTTGAAACTAAAAAAATCTGACTTTTTGCACTAAATGTATCCTATCTTCCAAGGATGCAATTTCGTGCAAGCAAAAAAGTGGGGACCCTTCAGACTTTCCAAATATGTATATATCTTTAAAGGCTTTTGAAGGAAAAAAGTTGTATTGGTCCAAATTCAGACATTTGTTCAAAAACGATATTTTAAAAATATTTATTACAAGCGAACTATATTTGGCACAAACGTATTTTTGACGTCATAATTAAGCTAAGAAACCACAATTTCAAATAAAAAATAGCTCTGTAATACAAAACAAAATTACAAATTTTTCTTCGCATTATGAACAAGTGCTTTAAAATATGTTGTTTTTAACATATATATAACATAAACACAAAAAAAATAAAAATTTTGATTTTTTGATTTGAACTGGGATATTGTCCTGGCTCAAGACCATTTTGCATCTATATTTAATAGAATGCAAATTTATTTACAAATGGAATGGTGACATTTATTACTTGGCTGCAGACTACCACGATCATGATTTCGACCATGTCAAAAGTCTTTTCAAGTGGTTTCGCAGCGACTTTTCAACATCAAACCCGGCCTCTATAAGGAGATGATTCTCACAAACGAACGAGAAGTACAACTCACTTGCCGAATTTGCGTTCAAAAAATCGCACCAAGTAATAAAGTACACATGCCATCTTACAAGCATCTCATTGAGTTGCATATGTAAGTATGTGTATATGCAGGTATAGTTACCCAGCAATACTTCTGCCGTGCCAACGCTCATTTGTTTTAGTTTTTACGTTTGTATTTTTTTGGTCTGTAATCAATATTTGATTTGAACTGGGATATTGTCCTGGCTCAAGACCATTTTGCATCTATATTTAATAGAAGGCCTTTATTGCAAAGTTATTTCTCCATTTATCTTCGTACGTGAATCAATCTGTTAAAATAAAGAGTTAAGTCAGAGGATTTCTCCTTAGATTTAGATGTTTTTTATGCTTTAGTGGATAGAATTTGTTGATGGGAAATAGTTGGTGTTCTGATATCGTTTTTCATTAAATTAGATATCAGTTTAAGAGGATCCACACAAGATACGATATGACCGTAGAAATTAAAACTTCATAGTAAATGTTATCAGTAAACAAAATTTATTATAAAATAATAATTACACTTCACAAAATAAATTAAAATTGATTAAAGAACAGAATAATTGGGTCTGAAGACACAGTTTGCGCGTTTAGTCATATCATTTTGTTTTTTTAATGTAACCTAAAATATGCATAAGTAAATAAATGGTAAAATTACATACTACTTAATTTACTTCCATTTTTGGACTATAAAAATGCGTACACATCACACCGGTAGACAGTTTTGTGTCTCAGTATGTGCAAATTGATTCTTCAAGGATGCTTTACATCAGTATTATTCTAATTGGAAGCGCAACGTCCCTGAGTTGCACGGAGATATATTTGATATGACTGACCGGATTTTTAAAGAGTCTGAAAGAATGAGTGGATTTTGCAACTGCCAATTTGTATGGGAAATGCGGTGGATTTTGTACACAATCCTGAAAAAGTGAATTTTTGCTCATATCAGAATACACATTATTAACATTTTATTTTTGTTGAGAATTTTAACTATGGGGGATTTCTATTTGTAATACGTTGATTTTTCAAGGATTTAGAAAAAGAGAAGAGAAAAACCTGAGATCACTCACCGGAGGGTGTTTTAGTTTTTGCGATATGTAAACTATTGCTGTTGCGTGACTGGCTGCAGCTTGAATCTTGCAATTGTGGTGTAAATTCCTCTTACAGCGTAGAGGTTCGATAAGAAGGGAATGAAGTAAAATTAGGAAAAAATGGTAAAAAATGGTCGTTTGAAAATATTTTAAACAATGCTATAGAAAACGCAAGTAACAATATTTGGAATACAATATCAACGTCAAGATAGCGGACTAAAAAAGAATTTATAGTTTTCGAAGCGACAGGGCAAATAACAGACAACATAAACATTTTATTTAATGCACTAGTGACTATTAGCGTCCACATTTCCCAATAAAATAAGAAATATCTGATGAGACCATAAATGGATTGTCAAATATACACTTGCATATTTTGATTGCAAACATTTAATTAAAAACTTGAAAAGATGTTTGAATTGAATTCTGTAACAAGTTCGTTGTGAGACTCAAGACTATTTTGCATCTATATTTTATAGAATGCAAATTTATTTACTAATGACAAGGTGATATTTATTATTTGGATGCACGCCACCACTATCATGATTTCCACCCTGTGAAAGGTTTCATCCGATAGCTACGCAGCGACTTTTTAACAACATACCCGTCCTCTTTAACCCTTTCATGCCCAATGTTACCTATATGCAACATTGCGTGTTAGACCTATAAAATCTTTAACATCACATATTTTGCAGAATTAATAATTTTTGATTACATACAAGGAATTTTAAAAAGAGAACTAACAAATTCGATAACTTGGGTCTGCGTAGGAAGGAGAAACAAAAGTGAAGTCTCAAATTTCAATTGTTTGAGTTTCTTGCAATTCGAAATTGTTTAGAAATTCTTTTTATTTTTATTGGATATCTTCGAGTACAAGAAAAACTGTCTTTGTTATTCGTAGTGAAATGAAGAAACATTTAAAAATATTTTTTTGTTTAACCGATGTCTGCAGTATAATGATTTTAAGAAACATCCTGTTACTCATGTACTATATTAATTAGAACCCCAAGACTCTGCAAAAATCATATACCTCATCAAAATGAATAATAAGTTTTATATATTTATTAAGAGGAACATTCGGGCATGAGAGGGTTAAGTAAATAATTTTCACAAATGAATGAGAAGCACAACTTATTTGGCGAATATATAATATAAAGCACACATGCCTCCTTAATACAATATGAATGTTTCATTGGAAAAAATAAGCTTAACTCAATGTAAACGATATGTTGACGATTTCCCATGCTGTCCCGGGATCCCGGGAAATTAAAAAAATCAGTAGCCGCGCAAAATAAACGATTCTTGTACTTCTTAATATTTTGTAATCTTTAATAAAGAGGATTTTTCAACTTCGTACTTACGGGGACAACGGACACAAAGAAACAAAAAATCATAATCTGCTGTAGCTATATTAAAAAATATCAACAAATTCGTACTTTAAGAACTTTGTTCTTTTACGGGAAAATGAAGAAAGGAGTACAAATGATACCATCCAAATAGTTGTAGTTTTTACACGTATTACACTCTTTTAAGGGGCAACAATTTGCAATGATATACATTTCGAAAATATGTTCTATTGTTAAAGACAATACCAGATAAGACTTTAATTCTTTTATTAATTTAAAAAATATATTCATTTCTAGATTTAAATTCACATAAAATTGCACTCGAATATGGAGTGCTGGGTTCTGCTAGACGAAAATTGGTGATCGTGTTTGGTATTGTAGTATCTTATAGAAGGAAGTATTTTTAAAAATTTAAAAAAAACTGTGGCAAGGCGGCAAAAATTACTCTGCAGAAACAAGATACTTTCAATATATGTATTACATTCTCTAAAGGTTTTTAAAGGAAAAAAGTTATTTCAATATCCCAGTTCAAATCAAATATTGATTACACACTACGATAGTCTTATTACACTTGAACCGGATGATATACGTCTGAAACTATAGGCCAAATTGAGTTATTTGGGGTTTTTAGTTTATCATTTCCTCATCCTATTGCCCCTTACAATCACTACAAAGTTCCAAAGGATATAGTTTTTCAAAAATTATTTTAACTATTCGCATGGCTTGCATAAGTGTCATAAAATAACGGGGAGAATATGTGCTAAAAATACTTCAAATTGCATGTTTCTATTTGTATTAGTTTAGCATTAACAATAATTTCAACAACTTATGTGGCATTTGTATTGGGCCTATATCAAAACATGGTTAAATATAGCTTCTTTTCTGCGTCCGTTCATACAATATACGATTGCAATTTGTGGAGCTAGAGCGCTAAGAAGTCAAATCGGGAGGGACATGTCTATCTTGCCTCCACCAAAGCATGGACCGACGAGGTTCACTTTATCTACAGATGTTTCGCGGCGAAATATAATGTAATACTAGATATTTAATATTTTCTAGGTGAAATATAAGGCGAAAATCTGTTAAAATATGTGGTTTCGAAAGAGAGAGTAATAGTTTAATCGGGAATAAACAAAATTAGTTAAAATATGTGGTTGCCGGAACATGGACCTATGTGACCCAATTTCTCATCAGATATTTCTAGATGAAATATAATGTGTTGCACCAAATCCATGTTTGAATCGGACTGACTTTTACAGTTCATAATTTTTACAAAAACTTTTCTTATCACTTATCAACTTCTTATCACTTATCAACAGACGGACAGACAGACAGACGAACATTGCTAAATCGATTCAAAAAGCGATTCTTAGACGATCGGTATAATTAACAAACACATAATACTCTCGTGGAGTGTATGGATACAAAATGATCTCGAACCTGAAACTAAAATGTTTCTTTAAAAATAATGGCATCTGTTTTTAAACAAATAAGATTAACTTTACAGATAATAGAATTATTTGTATATTATTGTGAGTTCATTATATTTTTTTCCGGATCTAGCAGAAGGAAATAAGTAATAGAAAAATCTGTAAACACGGCGTCAAAAGGTTCCCCGTTCGTAATTAAAAGATGTAACAAAATTATGCGTACTTTTCTTTTCGAAATACTTGTACTGATTTTGCCTTTGGCACAATGAATGTTCAAATGAATTGTTCCAGAACATGTGACTGGTAACTTTAACATGGGTTAATCATTGGAGCTATGGAGACCAGTCTCAAAAGACGTAATTTGGCCCACAATGCAGTTATTTTGCTTACCGAATATTAATTAACCAATATTTTCTCAAATTCGCATCTTGTTTACTAACATTGGACAACGTATCTTATAAATATATCATACATAGTAAAAATATATATTATACAGTACTACAAAAAATAAAGAAGTAGAAAAGAAATAGAAAAAATAAAGAAAAGAAAATTTGCAAGACATCACCAAAATCTTGAGTTACGGACAAAAAACCGGGTTTCGTACCTTTAATAAAAATCTGTCTACTTTTGTCCAGCAAACAATTTTTTAAGCAATTTTTAACCATTTTTCAACTTAGGCAATGTTTCTGCTCATTATTTTTGGTAACCGTACCACAAGTCAAAACGCCGCTTTGTCTTAAAAAATCCGTCAGTCATTGACTGAGTTATTGAAGTTTTTATAAATACCAAATTTTTGCAAAAATACAGGTTTTGGCCATTCCTCTCACACATCTCTCAATATTTTATGAATCGAAGTCCAATAAAAATACCTAACATTCGGCAAAATTATAAAAATGATTCCCAAATTAGGGAAAATGTGTCCAAAATTTGTTATTTTTTTATTAAAATGGTCGCCAGCGTTTTTTTTTACCATTTTTATCTATTTTGATGAATTTTAAGTATTTTTATTGGACTACAATTCTTAAAATAATGAGAGATGTTGACTGGAATGGCCAAAACTTGTATTTTTGCAAAAATTTTGTGATTATAAAAACGAGGAAGATCCCACTTTTTCACTATTTTCAATTTCTATTTTAATAAATATATATGGGGTAAAACAGCGGAACTTCTTTTTGCTACAACGGCATCCTATCCATCTCAACTATCATCTGATGTGAGTGGAGAATAAACAAAACAAACCATTTCGAGATAGAATTGACAATAGAAAACTTAACTAAATATTTTTTTATAATGAACTAACTACGGTTTGCATTTTCCCGTACTTTTTTTTCCGGGAAACTGAAATTATTTTTTCAATTTCCCGGGACAACACGGGAAATCGTCAACTTATTGTTTACCATTCCTGAGACACCGTATGACAATTTGTATACGTCTGAAACTAAAGGCAAATGGAATTAATTGGCGTTATTTGCTTTCATTCCTCATCGTGTTGTACCTTCACAGGACTACAAAGCTGCAAAGGATAAAATTTCTCAACAATTATTTTAAATAGTTATTCGCACCCTATGATTACGGTATTAGTGTCGAATTAAAGATGAGAAGATCTGTTAAAAATACTTCAAATATCATACTTCTATCTGTATTAGTTCACCATTAAATCCCTGGAAATCCCAGAATACAAACTATAGAACTAAGATATAATTTAAATAAATATAAAATAATTAATTCTATTTAAATATTTGAAGTAAAATAGTAAAAAACTAAAATTATAAAGTTGTTTAAAACAATAAAAATTAAACTTTGTTTATTTATAAAAAATAATACAAAAACAAGAAGAAACGATTTTTCCTGAGCCGCGATTCGAACCCGAGATGTTGTGGTGCAAGACAGACATCTTACCTCTGTGACCCACTCACTATTCTTAAAATGTAACGGGATATTAACATATTGAAGCATGTCACAGAAATCCAAATCGTACGAATTCGGAAACTAAAACGTATTTATCTTCTCCAAAAGCCTAGAACGAAAAAATCGATTTGAAACCTATTACAAAATCTGAAGTGAAATTGATATTTTAGTAACTTAAACACCAATTTTTTTCGTTTTCGAGTGTATTTTTTATTGGACTAATTTTGGTCAAATATTTGTATTAGATGTAAATAAAATTAATTATTTCATCCTTCTTCTCGACGTTTCGTTGGCTTTTTTCCAACATCATCAGGAGAAAATTATTTTACTGAAAAAATTTATACAACCAATTTTTTAAATACATTATTTTATCTTCTTAATATTAGTATTGCGTTGTTACTTACAATTTATTCACAGAGGCTGTCGATTTTCGTAGAAGTGCAGTAATATTACAGGAAAATATATTTTTTTAATAAAGCCAAAGCAAAACAAATATTAAAAAAATAATTTTAAAAATAAATATAATATTTTTATTATTTCAAACCACGCTTACAAGGCAAGGTTACAAAACGTTAACACTATATATCGAAATAATAGTTCAAGTCAATTCAAACAATAAATATTTCTATATTTATGTCTTCAAAAAAGCTTTAATATCATAAATATTGGTATATAGTGGGTGCTACAGTTGGGTGTATTTCCATTCTATTTTAATTTCATGACTCTAGTTGCGGTCATTTAGTTGGTACTATTTTTATCACTTTTTTCCATTTTAACCCCAAAAAGTACTATTTTCGAAAAATTCATTTATTTTACGTGTCTACGCAATCAGAGGAATGTATACACCGAATTTCATTATTCTAGGTGCAGTCGTTTGGTTGGTGCCATTTTTATCCCTCTATTCCCATTAAAGTACAAATTTGTATCTACTCAATTAGAGGAATATACACAACGAATTTCGTGTTTCTAGCTGTTGTCGTTTGATAGGTACCATTTTTATACCTTTTTGGGCCATTTCAACCCCAACGAATAAAAATCACTTTATGGTATACTTTTTTGTTGTAGGGGGAATGCGCACACCAAATATCAAGTAAGTACAAGCAGACATATTGAAAAAATGTGCTTAAATACTCTAAAATATTAGGGAATATTATGGGTATTTTTAGTCCTTGTGAGGGAAACATGTTTCCCTTTAAGCCGATTTCGCCCGAATTCGATTCAATCCCAACCGATCTACGAATATAAGAAAATGGAAAATTTGGACGTCCTAGCTCTTTTCGTTAAATGCTAGCGTGCTTTCAATAGAGGGACAGACGGACGGACGGACATAGCTAGATCGTCATAGAATTTTATGACGATCAAGAATATATATACTTTATATGGTCTCAGGTCGATATTTCAAGGTGTTACAAACGGAATGACAAAGTAAGTATACCCCCATCCTGGAGGTGGAGGGTATAAAAACCATCTATAGACGCAGGGAGTGGGGTAGGGTATCATATAATCGGCACCGCCCGACTTTAGAATTTCCTTAATTGCTATACCCTCCCCTAGGGTAATATGTCTGTATTTGTTTGTAACACTTAGAATCACTTTCTGAGTCGATTTAGCGATGTCCGTCTGGCCATCTATTCTTGAAATCAAAGTACAGATGGCATATAGCCCCCATACAAATAACGATTCCGCTCTAGAAACCATATATTTTACTCGATTTACTAAAACTTTGGCTTAGTGTCTTATAATTTCGATTTGAATTTCCACTCTAGAGACCACATATTTTAATTGATTTTCTTCAAATTTGGCACAATACCATATATTTCAACTAGAAACGTCTGTGGTAAGAGTGGGTCAGATCGGTTCAGATTTATATGTACCTCCAATACAATTTTCGCTCCGGGTTTCACTTATTCCCCTCTATAAACCACATATTTTAACCGATTTTCTTCAATTTTGGAGCAACAGTTTATATTTCATCCAGAGACGTCTCTGTTAAAAGTGCGTTAGATCGGTTCAGATTTAGATATAGCTCCCATACAAATTTCGCTCCTGGTTTGACGTTTCCACATATTTTAACTAATTTTCTTCAAGTTTGACATTACACCTTATATTTCAACCTGCACAACTCCCAACGTATATAACTGGTTTTGACTACTAAATCCAATTGTTTTATGGGGCGATTTTATGTAGTTCATATACATATTACTAGCAAATACCCGCTACTTCGTACGCTGAAAAATTGTATGGCATTGACAGTATTTTGTATCGGTATTCAAACAGTTTTTTATATTTTGAAATTGCCTTAGTGTAAGGATATCACTTTCAGCGTAAATCTTTTGTTAACGCTCACAACTTTTGAAGAATCGCTACGTATTCAGAGGTATATTTACACTAACTTTGAAATTGCCTTAGTGTAAGGATATCACTTTCAGCGTAAATCTTTTGTTAACGCTCACAACTTTTGAAGAATCGCTACGTATTCAGTGGTATATTTACACTAACTTTTCGCTACGATTTAAACACCTTGTACAAATTAAAAAATCAATTTATACGTAGTCAATAGTTTAATTTATTGGCACAAAATGGAAACAATTTTTCTACAAAAAATCATATGAGAAAATTATTTGCACGTATTATTCTTAAGCTGTGGAAATTATATTAATATCATGAGGGATAGAAAAAAGTGTAACGCATTGAAGGAGAGATATAAAACCATAAGTACTCGCTGGTATACACGAAACTCTGGAACGGACTTAAAGAATTTATTCAAACTCTGCACATGCTATTTTCCCAAACTTAGTTTAAATTCGGAAATGGGGAAATTGATATACACCTTATGGTACCCAAACAAACGACCCGTTCCAGAACAAACGACCCGTACGTAAAATTAAACCTAATATAACTTCTAACTTCTTTCCACGCAAATTGACATAAGCTTTGGTCAAAATAAACCTGATATTCTATACGTATGGTTGAAATTAGTATGCTTTTCCGCGTCCTTTGTAGTCTCTATCCAAGTGAAAATTAAAACCATAACTTCTATACAGGTAACTTCGAAAAAATACTTTATGTACTCGGAGAAATGTACACACCGAATTTCTTTTCATATTCTAACTGAAAACTTTGGTTGGTACTATCTTTATCCCAAATCCCCAAATTTGGTTGGTACCATTTGCACCACTTTTGATCCTCTCCCCCTTTAAAGTACACATTTGTTACAATCCAATTGTATTGCAGTATCCATTTTTATCTCTTTTTTCCAAGTTCAACTTAAAAGTATAAATATTGAAAATCAGTTTCGCATCTACACTGTCAGAGGAATATACACACCGAATTTCACGATTCTAGTTTTAGCCGTGTTGTTGGTACCATAGGGATATAAAAAGGTGCGAATTTCGAAAAATATATTTATTTTGTGTTTCTATGCATGTACAAACCGAATTTCATGATTGGTACCGCTGTTATCCGTTTTTACCCAAATTCACACCTAAAAGTATAAATTTATGAAGAATATTAAATTTATGAAGAGTATTCGCGTTATAAGAGTAATATGCGTTCCAAATTTCAGTCTTTTGGTACAATTTTAGTGGTACAATTTTTAACCCATTTAATCCCTTAAAAGTACAAATATCTACACTGTATGAATTTTACCGAATTTTATTATTGTAGCGTCATCCATGTTGTTGGTACAATTTTGTATCCCTTTCTACCCAATTGCACTCACAAAAAAGCTGTAAAAGTAATGCCCGATCCGAATTTCATGATTCTAGTTCCAGTTGTTTGGTCTGGGCTGTGGTACAAGTTTTATCCCATTTCACCCCTTAAAATTACAAATTTCGAAAAATGTCTTCTTATCAGTGACTTGCGCTGTAAAACGAATATACATACCGAATTTCATTATTGTAGCGTCATCCGTATTGTTGGTACCTTTTTTATCCCCTTTTCCCCGTTTACCTATTAAAAGTACGAATTTCAAAAAATTCGATCATTTTGCATTTCTACGGGTTTTGAGGTATGTACACACCAAATTTTATTATTCCTTTTACCCGATATCACCCACAAAAAGTACGAATTTTGAAAAATATTTTCTTGTTCGCATTCTTGCTATAAAAGTAATGCCCGTTCCAAATTTCAAGATTCTAAATGCATTCATATTAGTGATCTGCGCTGTAAAACGAATATACACACCGAATTTCATTATTGTAGAGTCAACCGTGTAGTTGTTAACTTTTTTATCCCCTATTCCCTTTAAAAGTACAAATTTCGAAAAATACCTTCATTTTGCGATTCTAAAAATTTTCTAGCTTCAGCCATGTTGTTGGTACAATTTTTGTCCCATTTTACCCTCCAACATCAAAATAAACTTTTTGGGATGCCTTCATGCTGCAAGAGGAATATCCATACCAAATTTCAAGATTCTTCGCACAGTCGTTCATTGCCAGTGGTACTATTTTTATTCCTTTTTGCCCGATTTCACCACTCTAGCCGTTTGGTCTGGGGAGTGACCTGTCAGTCACTCAGTAACTTAATCACGCAACTCTTTTATATATATAGATTATGTAGTTTGTATATCGAACTCAAAATATCGATGTTTTAAATTAGTGACATCGATGTAAAAATATCAATGGATTTTATACCCTACACTGCATTTGTCATCGGATCTTGGTCAAATTTTCCCGACCACGTTATATTTACTCTCGGAATACCTACCGGAAATTTGGACCATATGGATCAATGTTTTAAATACAACTGTACCACCAATTTCCAATATTATCCTTCATATTTATCGGATTTGGACCTCCCACACAAATTGGAGATTTATTCGTTTTTTATAAATTAGCATATTCGGAATACTGTTGCAGCTAGAGTCTTGAATTTTTGTGAAAGTTCACTAATTGTTAATCTGCACAGTTGTGCCAAAAATGGTCGGTAATGGAAATGTGGGCGTGGCACCTCCCATACGAAGTTAAAACCCATTTTCGAATATATACCGTTCTATGGCAGATAAAAAACTGAAACTTTGTTGTGTGAGTTAATTTAGTTGTAACCTGCTTAGACAATATACAAATGGGCGGGATTTGAAAGATAGGGCATTTTTGAGTTGAATTTTGTAAAATTACACGTTTTCCGTGTATTTTCTTAGCACAATAGTAAAGAAAGGTTATAAAATCAGAAATATTCATTCGTCAACAGCCGACGTAAGTCAAGAAAACGGAAATTATATTATCTATTTAGTTTTTGTGTTGTTTGATTAGTGAACAATTTGATTGATTTTTTATATGTTTTGAATGTAATGTAATTTCTTCTTACGAATGAAGTTTTTTGTTTAGGCAATGGAAAGGAGGAGAATCACACTTAACAAAAAATCAATTTGATTTTGACATATTTTCCATTATTCGCCGTAAACTAACGTTCTCCATGGAACATATCCATTTCTTTAGTATCTCAGGGAATAACCTTGATTGTAATTGGTGTATGTACCTATACCATTACAGGGCAAAAATTAATATGAAAGCAGATTTTAATTTTACCGTTTGTTTTTTTTTTTTTGCCTTGAGAAGCGGGCGGGGGTTCAGTTAGTTATTGATAAATATTTCAGTGCAGTCTTCATTAGTGTAGAATTTCTTGAAATGTAACCCTGGTGCCAGGCATCTAAAGTGGTTTCACTTAATATGACCATATATATTGGGAGTATTTCCACTTGTTTCTCTGGTAAAATGTTTCCAAATATCATATTTGGCGGCATTTTTCTTATTAAACAGATGTTGAATGAAAAACATCGATGCAAAACATAGAACCAAAACATCGATGTCAATAAAACATCGGTACTAAAACATTGATGTAAAAAGTAAAGTTTTTGCAATCGATTTTTCCAAAACATCCCAGCAAAAACTTGTAATGACAGATCGTTACTTTATTTTGAAGTATGAAATAATTACTTCCTTTTAATGGTTTACATAAGTAGTTATTGGTAAGTTAAGTCAGAGAATAGCAGTGCTGTTGTTATCGCACAAAAATTGATTTCAAATTATTGGCGTACCATTTTTTAATTTGATTACAAATGCACTTCTAAGTAGGAGGTGTTTTCATCACTTATTAAGCCCATTGTTGATAATACATTAACTAGCCAATTATCAATAATGACTTATTTTGTATCTTCCTGAGGCCGTTCTCAACTCGTTAAGAAGTACTTATTTATTAACTTTTCGGAACGGATCCGAAAAAGTGAAGGTTTTTGGTTTTGCCTTACTCCCCACATTACTTTGTAATGAGAGTTTTTACTGGGATCGATGTCGATGTCGCAGCCCTAATGTGTAATGCGAGATAGACATATTGGCTTAGAATCACTTTCTGATTTCCGTCTTTCCGTCCGTCTATCTGTCTTTTCTTGTAATCAAAGTATAGTCACAATTATTGTCTGATCCTTACAAAAATTGACACATGTAGGTTACTTGGGCCAAGGACGAACGCTATTTAAGTTGAAGAATTGGCTTTTTCCGCTCTAGAAACCGCATATTTTAAACGAGATCGGTTCAGATTTAGATATAGCTCCCATACAAATTTCGCTCCCTCTATGACTTTTTCCGCTCTAGAGTCCACATATTTTAATCGATTTTCTTCAAAATTTGCACAACACCTTATATATCAACTAGAGACGTCTGTGGTGAAAGTGGGCCACTCATACCAGGTTTTAATATAACCCAATGTCCTTCCCGATTTAATTTGTCTACTCTGCAAGAGGGATAAAAATGGTACCAACCAAATGGCTGCACCTAGAATAATGAAATTTGGTGTGTAATTCCGTTGATTGCGTAGACACGTCAAATAAAGGGATTTTTTGAAATTCGTTCTTTTAGGGGGTAAAACGCAGCTAGAATCATGAAATTCCTGCGACTGATTAAACACGAAAAATAAAAATATGTCTCCAAATTCTATTTTTCAAGCGATACAATGCGAACAGCTAGAATGATGAAATTCGGTGTGTACATCCCTCTAAATACACTTAAAATAAAGAGATTTTCGAAAGTCATACTTTTAAGGGTGTAAACGGGGATGAAAATGGTAACAACCAAATGGCCGAAGCTAGAATTCAGTGTGTACATTCCTCTGATTGCATAGACACGCACTGTTACGGCAAAAATGGAAAAGTGATAAAACTGGTAGCGAGCAAATTGCTAGAATCATGGTTATGTTATCTTGCATAGTGTACGTTAGAGTGGCTTCTTTTGTGCGTTACTTGAAATCTGAACTTATAAATGGAACAAACATTTTGTATCTATCTTTTATTTTGCCGGGAATAATGACTATAATAATCACACATAACTCTTTCCGTGCCGCTTGTGCCCTTAAACATACAAATTTCGAAAAATTAATTTATGTACTCGGAGAAATGTACACACCGAATTTCTTTTCATATTCTAGCTGAA
This sequence comes from Polietes domitor, assembly GCA_947397865.1. Lineage (NCBI taxonomy): Eukaryota > Metazoa > Arthropoda > Insecta > Diptera > Muscidae > Polietes > Polietes domitor. The sequence continues at coordinate 114,140,045 of OX377618.1, forward strand.
AACTTTGGTTGGTACTATCTGTATCCCAAATCCCCAATTTTGGTTGGTACCTTTTGCGCCACTTTTGATCCGCTTCCCCTTTTAAAGTATACATTTGATACAATCCAATTGTATTTGCAGTATCCATTTTAATCGCTTTTTTCCAAGTTCAACTTAAAAGTATAAATATTGAAAATCAGTTAATGCTTCGCGTCTACACTGTCAGAGGAATATACACACCGTATTTCACGATTCTAGTTTCAGTCGTGTTGTTGGTACCATAGGAATATAAAAAGGTACGAATTTCGAAAAATATATTAATTTTGTGTTTCTATGCATGTACAAACCGAATTTCATGATTGGTACCGCTGTTATCCGTTTTTACCCAATTTCACAAGCACAAAAGTACGAATTTCGAAAAATTCCTTCAATTTGCATTTTCAGGGATGTACACGCCGAATTTCATGATTCCATCTCCGCCTGTTTGATTGGTACCATTTTGTTTCCCTTTCTACCCAATTTCACTCTCAAAAGTAGAAATTTTGAAAAATATTTTCTTAGTCGCATTCGTGCTCTAAAAGTAATGCCAGTTCCGAATTTCATGATTCTAGGCCCAGTTGTTTAGTCTGGGCTGTGGTACAATTTTTATCCCATTTAATCCCTTAAAATTACAAATTTTGAAAAATGTTTTCTTATCAGTGATGTGCGCTGTAAAACGAATATACATACCGAATTTCATTATTGTAGCGTCATCCGTGTTGTTGGTACCTTTTTATTCCCTTTTCCGCGTTTACCTATTAAAAGTACGAATTTAAAAAAATTCGGTCATTTTGCGTTTCTAAGGATTTTGAGGTATGAACACACCGAATTTTTTTATTCCAGCTCCATCCGTTTGATTGGTACCATTTTTATCCCTTTTTACCCGATATCACCCACAAAAAGTAAGAATTTAAAAATATTTTCTTGGTCGCATTCGTGCTATAAAAGTAATGCCCGTTCCAAATTTCAAGATTCTAGGCCCTGTCGTTTGGTCAGGGTGTACAAAGTACAAATTTCGAAAAATGCTTTCCTATCAGTGATCTGCGCTGTAAAACGAATATACACACCGAATTTCATTATTGTAGCGTCATCCGTGTTGTTGGTATCTTTTTTATCCCCCTTTCCCTTTAAAAGTACAAATTTCGAAAAATTCCTTCATTTTGCGATTCTAAACATTTTGAGGGATGTACACACCGAATTTTATGGTTTCAGCTCCATTCATTTTATTGGTACTATTTTTATCCCTTTTTACCCGATTTCACACCCAAGAAGTACGAATTTTGAAAAATATTTTCTTGGGCGCGTTGAAGCTATAAGAGGAATTTTTTACCAAATTTCAAGCCGTATGGTCAATGCGGTGGTACAATTTGTATCCCTCTTTAACCCATTTTACCCCTTAAAAGTACGAATTACGAAAAACTCCCGTCAAATCTGATTTCTTCACTGTAAGGGAAATGTACATACCAAATTTCATGATTCTAGCTTCAACCATTTAACCCCCCAAAAGTACGAATTTTTAAAATGTCACTTTTTGGGATGTCTTCATGCCGCAAGAGGAATATCCATACCAAATTTCATGATTCTAGCTCTAGCCGTTTGGTCTGGGGAGTGATCAGTCAGTCACTCAATCACGCAACTCTTTTATATATATAGATAAACATATTGGTAGCCTTGCCTTATAAGCGTAGTTTAAATTAATAAAAATTGTATATTTATTTGTAAAGTTACTTTTTTTTGTATTTTTATTTTATATTTTAATTTTCCTGTAATATTACTGCACTTCTGTAAAATCGACATCATCTGTATGTAATGCAATCCATGTTAGAGGGTATATAATGTTCGGCTTGGTCGAACTTAACGCCCTTTTTACTTATTTACTCTCAGACACATAACTTTACAGATTTTAATCTAATTTGAGAGAACGCGTTATATTTCTGCTGGAAACATACAAAACATATTGTGAAAGTAGGTCACATTGGTTAATGATAACAGTACCCGTACAAAAATCGTTCACGATTTCAAACTTTATATTGCGAAAATTGCGTTAACGCGAATAAATAAAGCGATTTTTGGGAAATCGTACTTATAAGGTGCGTACGTTCATCTTTAGCACAAACACGCACCATGACGTTCTTAAAATTCATACTTTATTCGTAAAAATGGTACCACTTAAACGTTTAATTCAGAAGACGCGCAAAATAAACTATAATGGGTAAAATAGATAAAATTGGTATTGGTATTGGTATTCTTGCGCCGTTGATTATGAAATTCAGGATAAGTAGACGAACATAATAAGGATGATTTTCCAATTTCGCAAAATAAACTAATTTTTAGGTCTGAATTGTTAAAATTTGTAGACAGGCGGACATGGCTAAATTGATTCAGAAAGTGATTCTAAGTCGATCGGTGTACTAAACAATGGGTCTATCTCGCATCATTTTGGGTGTTACAAAGGGTGTAATTAGTGAAGGGTATAACAATCAAACAAATGATACTGTAGTATATGTTTCGTTTTCAACTTTGATTTTATGTCACAGTGTCCGATTTTTGTTAACTTATTTTGCGTTAAACTGTAATATAGATCACACTATAAATGTGTATTCTACTTTAAAAATATGAATTTAAAACAAACATCACAAACGTAGAGTGATTTAAATAATATAAATTTCCGATTTGCGCGGCGTCTATTCATTTGGATTTAGAATGGCAAATGAGGTGGATCATGCATATAGTATGTTCTTTGTGGAAATGTTTGCGAGATTTACGTGATTCATCCGTGATCGTGAGCAAAATTTATTTTACTGACGTGAGCGCCGTCGCAGAGTGGTCCAGAATCAAAATCCAACGGCCAAAATTAAATAAATTTTGTTCTAGTAGACATTTTTTTCTGTAAAAAAAAAACAAAATTAGCAGGTTTAAAGGGTTAAATAACAAGTATAGTATTATAGTATTAGTATAAAAATTAGTATTAGAATAAAAGAAATTTACTCATCCTTTTATCTGCCACCTACTTTTCAGAACGTAATATGAAAACAAGTAAGGAAAGGCTAAAGCCCGCCCGGCCGAGTCGGCTGGGCGCAGGGGGGGGGGTTTGTGGTTTTCAAACCCCCCCCCAGAGAGGTTTCGAACATATACTTTTTAAAACCTTCTAGACTTTCTGAAGCAAAAAAATATAGAATTTTTAAGGTCTTTTTAAAATAACTCGTCTGAAATGGTAATTTTGCAGTAAAATCATGAATACACGAAAATTACATAAAAAATCGTGGCCACTTTCTTGAATTTCGGACAAATGTTATGAAAAATACAAATAAACTAAACGAATTGTGCCAATTTCAAGATTGTGTAGTGCTAATTTTGCTAATGGACATCAAATTGTTCGGAAAATTTTAATTTTTATTAACCTTGAAATACGACTAGATTTGTAGAGCGCTAAGATGTAATATTTGCGATTGGACATTTTTATGGAGCTGTATCTAAATCTGAACCGATGTGTTCTATTTTCAACACATATGCAACAACAACGGTTTCTGTTACTTCCAATGTTTTGGGAGTGTTCAATTATAATACAAATTCATTTCGACAAACGAAAAAAACTGTTTGATATACATAAACTTATTTCTCTTTGTTCATTTAGCACAACTGATGACATGTTTACCGCAAATAAACTAATTTTTCCCACAAAAGAAACTCAAAAACGATGTTCACGATGTAAAATTTCGTTTCTACGAAATGCATTTTTTCTCTGCGTGTAGGTCTCTATTTTAAAATCTACTTTAAAGTTGCGAAACAATAACAAATGAGTTTTAACTTACTAACATTTTTGTTATATTTATCACTTATGTCAAATATTTTTCAGAGTTAGTATTTTTTGTACATATGTAACAAGTATTATCCAAAAGAGAAACAACAAATTCAGTAATTTGGATCTACGTAGGAAAACGAAACTCTAAAATACCAATTATTTGGTTTCTGGGAATTAAAAGTTGTTTCTTCTTGCATTGCATCGAATACAAAAAACTGTATTTGTTATTCGAATTTATACATATTTAAAATTATAAAAATGAAGAAACATTTCCAAATATTTTTTATTTAATCGGAATATGCGTATAAAGATTTTGGGTGAACATCCTGTTACTCATGTCCTATATAAATTAAAAACCCCAAAACTCTTTAGACATCCTATTTAGACCCATACTTTGTCAAAAAGCATATCCAATTTTCATATATATATCAAGGGCTTATATCATATATATCAAGGGCTCATATTCAAAAGTGGCTATGAACCCTTTTTCTCGAAAATGAGTTTTTGATATCAAACTATTCTCAGATTTGGATGTCATCTGTCATATAAATTTGGAAAAGTTTTTTTTCTAAAGCCATTTTTTTAAATTTCTGATTTGGCTATCACCTCGCACGGAAGTTTGTGACTGCATAAGTAGCTATGAACATAAAAATAATAGAAATAAAATAGTTCAACAATGGAGCAGCATAAAACCGAAGGTTATAATTCGCTACAACGATTTTGTTTAAAACATTTTTCTAGATTTAGGGCAGGGATAGTACGATTATCAAATTCCATCATTTCGCGTTAATAGCATTTCTATTCCTCAGTTATCAGGCTAAAATAGGAAAAATGGTGGCTGTAAAGTCAAAAATTGTGAAAAGTATCCTTAGAAAAACCCGCGTAACTTTTGATCATATTGAGAATACTAAAATATTTCTTTGGCATGTGATTGCTGACTTCATGGGGAATATTTGTGTATGAAAAGTTTCAGAATTATGAATGAAGAAAGTTAAAATATAAGGAATTGCAACGGCGAATTTTGGATTTTTCATCAATTGCAGCGATTGGCTACACATATGTTACAAGCGACCAATCTGACGGATGAAGCTGGAATCATTAAATTCGCTGTGTACATCACAAAAAATGCGTTTCTATACAACATTCCCAAGATTTCATGAAAAAAGTTATGGAGTTTACAGTAAATCGTATTCTTATTTCAACATTCATAGTGCTCAATTTTAAACATACAAAAGTCGCTATGAACCATGAAACCGCGAATAATAGGAAATTTCGAAAACTTTTTAATTATAGCAATTAGTAATCCTTTTTAGATTAAACTGTAGAAGAATGATTAATAATTTCTCCTCAAATTAAGGAGAAAATCAGTTTTCGCTCTCCTGAAAAGTTATGTTTTTGTTCACAGCCACTTATGAATATAAACCCTCGATATGTATGTATGTAATTTCAAGCAACTATTTAAAAAAGTTCTACACTTACAGAACAAGTCTCTTAATAAAAGCAGCGATTGTCAGCAGACACTTTTCTGCTATTACAGCTGTTTTTGGCATAACAGCAGTTTTCTGCAATCTTACATCACCATTCACACTGCTAAAGAGTTTGCAGTCCGCTAAAATTGGCTGTTGTTAATTAAAATATGAAAATAGATAAGCGTTCATAAGCGAGTTTAGCTCGAATTTTCTTTTATATTAGCTTGGGACAATATGCGTATCGCATATATTGCTAAAAACAGCTGTTTACCATCTCAGCAGATACAAATCTGCTGTCTCTTTTTTAACAGCAGAATATCTGCTCTTTCAGTAGAATTTCTGCTTTCTTTTACTGGCATATTCCTTTGAGTGTACTGATAGATGGATTACTGAAATGCAATTTTGCCGACAATGTCTGTCGGACGAATGTATCAAAGTATTTCTCGAAGATCCTGGCAATAAAATATGAGTGGTTTCCAAACGCTCCAGTAAAAATTTCCTAAAAAGTTGGAAAATTAACTAAGTATGAGTAAAGTTTCCTTCTTTCAAAGCCATAGTAAATAGTTCAATTACTAGAAAGGTAGTAGATTTACTTAAAAACATTTCTTTGGATCTAATAAAAAATTCTTACAATTGAGTAAATTCAAACTTATGTGGAAGAATATTTTCAAGGTTTTAAGTGAAAAAAAATCTGAAATTTTTTGTATGGGAAAAACTCCATTTAGGAAATTTTAACTTAAAAATATGATTTTTTTTAATGAAGTTAAAATGTTTACTGAAATTTATGCCGAGTTCTTCATACATTTAAGTATTAATGAACTTATAAAAACATTTGAAATTGTTTAAAAAATTCTTGAATATTAATCTAAGAAACAATTCTCGTTCGTTTGCAGAGACTTATTTCTTAAATACTTTCTGAATTATTCTAAACAACCACTGCGAAGGCGCCTATCTTGCCTTCGCAACAATCATAGAGTAATAGCTCAACTCCTTGTGGCAGAGGTATCATGGAACTTTTGAGACATATTTCATTACTCTGAAGCAAAACTATTTGTTTGATTTTTTAGTTAAAATTAACTTATTTTAATTTCACCTTTTTTCCTTGTATAAAATAAAATTTTCCTCAGTTTAAGTAAAAATTTACTCGTTTTGAGGAATAAACAGCAAAATTATCCTTAGTTTGAGTAATATATAGTTTTAGGAAAATTTCAGCAAAATTTTACTAAGATTTAGTAAAAATTTACTTAGTTTTAGGAAAATTTTGCTTAAATTTAGTAAAAATATACTTGGTTTCAAGAAAAATTTACTTACTTTAAATTCAGCAAAATTCTACTTATATTTAGTAAAAATGTACTTGGTTTCCTAAATTTTAGTTAATTTTAACTCATTGTAGTGTTAACTTTTTTTGAGTGTAGTTGAAAACCCACCCCCCCAGAGGAAAATCCTGCGCACGGGCCTGCGGCCGACTATATGATACACTCCACGTTCTATCCGAATGCAATTCGGTAAAAAAATGAAAACGGGAAGGATTTTTTATATTTCCTAATCATAGCCTAATATGACCTGACAGAATTTTTCAAATCGAGCGTTCGTCCTTATCTCGAAAAACTTCGCTGTGCAAAGTTTTATTTGGTTCCGGCTACAATTGCGACCTGTACTCTGATTACAAGAATATATGGACAGACAGGCAGACGGACATTGCTAAATGGATTCAAATAGTGATTCTAAGTCGATCGGTATAAGTAACAGTGGGTCTATCTCGCTTCCTTTTGGGTGTTACAAACAAATGCACAAAGACATAATACTCTCGTGGAGTGTATAAAAATGAGTAGTTCGCGTTTTGGAACTAAAAAATCGGACTTTTTGCACTCATTTACCAAGTAATGACTACTTATATTCGGATCTGTTTCTAATTATTTTTATAAAGGGATTGCAAAAATATAAGTACTTCCACACACGCTTACGAAAACTTTATAAATAAGTACTTCTAAACGAGTTGTAAATAAGTGGCCCAAAAAAAGTCATTATTGATAACTAGCCAAATAATGTATTATCAACAATGGGCTTAATAAGTGATGAATACACCCCCTACTTAGAAGTGCCTTTGTAATCAAATACAAATAGTACACCAATAATTGGAAATCAATTTTAGTGATTTAGACAGTTTTATTGTCAGAAACAAGTTACTATTAAATTTATAATTACATTCAAAATAAATAAAAAATGCATGTGATATTTTGTAATTAAAACGGCATAAAATATAATACTTCAATATTAAATAAATTATATAGATTTTTTCGTTTCAAATCGAACTGTGGAGGAAATGAATAAAAAATAAATTTATTAGAGAAGTTCCAAATAGAAATTATCGAAATATATTTAAAACCTTTTCACAAATGAGATTGAAATTGGTTCTGTGCGGTATTCAAACTGATTTGTGAATTAATTACCATTCCGCTTCGGGAAAATATGTAATACCTTTACAATGCTGTCCAATTTTCAAAAGAATGTGTTTACTAGTTAGTTCTTGTAGACAAAACTATTTTTTGAAAATTCTACAGTGATACCAATTTATAAGACATAAACAGTTTTCCGATTAGCAAGAGGAAACCTGTATAATATAAATGTAAATATAAAAAGTAAACCAAATTTATAAGTAATTTTGAGTGGCATGTAGATCAACAAATTCTAGTTCTATTAATTTAACGACCATAGTTTCAGAAAATTTGATTTTATATTCATAAATAAGTTAAGTAAATTGTAAATAAATTACACCATATAAAATGTAATTCAAAAAACAGCATTTGAATTTAAAAATTTCCATTTGAGATTCAAAGATTTCCATTTGAAAATCAAAAAACATCAATTGAAATTCAATGGAAATTTTTGAATTTAAGTTGGTGCTTTTGAATTTGAATTTCATACGGTATTTTTGTAATTTCAAATGAAAGTTTTGAATTTCAATTGACGTCTTTTGAATTTTAGTTGTGGTTTTTTGGATTACAAATGTGCAGTCAATTCAAAGACATTAAAAACGTTAGATTCTGTATTTTTTTTTTTGAGAATTACAAATATGCATTTGGAAATAAAATTTTGAGAAAGTACGTCCAATATTTTTGGAAAATTTCGCAATCGTTTTTTTTTTGTGAATCCCTTCAAGGTTGTACTCGATTAATAATTCTTGTTTTATTATTGAGGTTAAACCTTTAATTATGCCCTTTTCTCCCAAAATTACCTTCACAGCTTTAACCTAAAAAGTTCAAAACTATTAGTTTATGAAATATTCGTTATATTAATTATATATCTGGTTATCAGCAGGCCCGTGCGCAGGATTTTCCCCTGGGGGGTTTTCACTTACACTCATAAAAAAGTTAACCCTATAATGAGTTAAAATTAACTAAAATTTAGGAAACCAAGCACATTTTTACTAAATATAAGAAGAATTTTGCTGAAGTTTTCCTAAATCTAAGTAAATTTTTCATAAAACCAAGTAATTTTTTACTAAATTTAAGCAAAATTTTCCTAAAACTAAGTAAATGTTTACGCAAATCAAGTAAATATTTACTCCAACTAACTTTTCCGTCGAAACGAGTAAATTTTTACTTAAGCTGAGGAAAATTTTATTTTATACAAGGAAAAAGGGCGAAATTAAAATAAGTTAATTTTAACTAAAAAAATCAAACAAATAGTTTTGCTTCAGAGTATGCAAAACTGATACAAAAAATGACGACATGAAATATTTCTCAAAAAAAAATTTCATAAATGGAATTTTTTCCATACAAAAAATTCAGATTATTTTCTCACTTTAAACCTTATTCCACATAAATTTGAATTTACTCAATTGTAAGAATTTTTTATTAGATTCAAAGAAATGTTTCTAAGTAAATCTACTACCCTTTTTCTAGTAAATGAACCATTTACTATGGCTTTGAAAAAAGAAAACTTTACTCATACTTAGTAATGTAAGATTGCAGAAAACTGCTGTTATGCCAAAAAACAGATGTAATAGCAGAAAAGTGTCTGCTGATAGGCAGCAGACAATCGATGCTTGTATTAACAGACTTGGTCTCTAAGTGTAGAACTTCTTTTTTTAAATAGTTGCTTGAAATTACATACATACATATCGAGGGCTTATATTCATAAGTGGCTATGAACAAAAACATAACTTTTCAAGAGAGCGAAAAAACTGATTTTCTCCTTAATTTGAAGAGAAATTATTAATGGTTCTTCTACAGTTTAATCTAAAAAGGATTACTAATTGCTATGATTAAAATGTTTTCGAAATTTCCTATTATTCGCGGTTTCATGGTCCATAGCCACTTTTGTATGTTTAAAATTGAGCACTATGAATGTTGAAATAAGAATAAGATTATTGTTTATTCATCCGTCAGATTGGTCGCTTGTAACATATATGTAGCCAGTCGCGAAAATCGCTGCAATTGATGAAAAATCCAAAATTCGCCGTTGCAATTCCTTATATTTTAACTTTCTTCATTCATAATTCTGAAACTTTTCATACACAAATATTCCCCATGAAGTCAGCAATAACATGTGAAAGAAATATTTTGGTATTCTCAATATAATAAAAAGTTACGGCGGTTTTTCTAAATATACTTTTCACAATTTTTGACTTTACAGACACTATTTTTCCTATTTTAGCCTGATAACTGGGGAATCAAAATGCTATTAACGCGAAATGATGGAATTTTATAGTACGATATGCCCTAAATCTAGAAAAATGTTTTAAACAAAATCGTTGTAGCGAATTATAACCGTCGGTTTTATGTTGTTCCATTGTTGAACTATTTTGTTTCTATTATTTTTAGGTTCATAGCCACTTATGCAGTCACAAACTAACGTGCGAGGGGATAGCCAAATCAGAAAATTGAAAAACGGCTTTAGAAAAAAATCTTTTCCAAATTTATATGACAGATGACATCCAAATCTGAGAATAGTTTGGCATCAAAAACTAATTTTCGAGAAAATGTTTCATAGCCACTTTTGAATATAAGTCCTCCATATATATTTTGAAGAAATATTACACAAAAACGATCAAATTCCTCGGCGATAAACCCATCAGTCCCGCATTTTTTATATTATAAATGCAGAAAATTGAAAATGCTTTTTGACAAAGTATGGGTTTAAATAGGATGTCTAAAGAGTTTTGGGGTTTTTAATTTATATAGGACATCTTTTAATTTATATAGGACATCTTTATACGCATATTCCGATTAAATAAGAAATATTTGGAAATGTTTCTTCATTTTTATAATCTTAAATATGTATACATTCGAATAGCAAATACAGTTTTTTTGTATTCGATGAAATGCAAGAAGAAACAACCAGAAATTTTAATTCCAAAAAACCAAATAATTAGTATTTTAGAGTTTTGTTTTCCTACGTAGATCCAAGTTACTGAATTTGTTGTTTCTCTTTTGAATAATTCTGGTTACATGTGTACAAAAAATACTAACTCTGATGCATCTGTGATGAAAATAGGACACATCGGTTCAGATTTAGATACAGCTCCATAAAAATGTCCAATCGCAAATGTTACATCTTAGTGCTCTACAAGCATCAAGCAAATTATTTTCTTTTATTAAGAATATTTTAGATTTCATTATGATATCATAGTGATTCTTATCTACTCTTTTTTAAAATTACTAAACGATTTTGTTATTAAATTTCCAAACTTTTATTTTATTTTTATTTTTATATATTAAAATGAAAAATTTCCGAACAATTTGGTGTCCATTAGCGAAATTAGCATTACACAATCTTGAAATTGGCACAAATCGTTTAGTTTGTTTATATTTTTCATAACCTTTGTCCGAAATTCAAGAAAGTGTCCACGATTTTTTATGTAGTTTTCGTGTTTTTATGATTTTACTGCAAAATTACCAAGTCAGACGAGTTATTTTAAAAAGAACTTAAAAATTCTATATTTTATTGCTTCACAAAGTCTAGAAGGTTTTAAAAATTATATGTTCGAAATCTCTCTGGGGGGTTTATAATGACAACATCTGAAATACAAATATTAGATATATTGCAAATATGATTATTAATTATAAATTGTCAATTTTCATACACTTACCTTTTATTTTATTAATTTCGTTTAGCATAAATTCCAATTTATTATATATGGTGGTTAACTGATCACCAAAGGCAGGATGCGATTATTACTGGAATCAAAATAAATCCATTGTTATATATCTATATATAAAAGAGAGTGGCGTTAGTTACTACACTTATAACTCAATAACGCATGGACCGATTTCGATGATTCACACCAATTCGGATTGGTCGCCGGCCAAACAGGAAGAATACCTAAGAAAATTACCGAAATATTGAAGGTCAGCGCAATAAATTTTTACGCGTACCGTTTGATTATTCCGAGAAACGGAGCGCCGATTTGGCGTATATTCTCATTTCCCATTTACGAACGCTATCCAACTGTTATTCATTTGGCAGTGCATCTGGAGAAAGGTCAACGAGTTTATTTCACTGCAGCAAATGCTGCTCATCGTAATCAAAACCCAGCAGCAACAACATTAACCAGTTTCTTCTCGAAAATTGCAACGTCGGAAGCAAGGTGATGTAGTTCCTGGCCATTCGGATTTGCGTTTGACTGAAGCTCTTGGCCGTATTTAACAGTTCTTCCAAAGAATGATGAATGTTTTTACTTGCGACTCATTATTTGAGTCACTTGGAAATGTCCGTGGTGCCAACATTTCGTGCTGCGTGTCAGGAGCTCAATTTGCTTGAAAACTATACGCATTGGGATACGACAATCGCTGAAGCAACTGTTTCTGCATTCCCAAGTAAAATACGCATAGTAGTTCCTGGTCATCCGGATGTGCGTTCTATTGAAGCTCTTGGTTGTATTTATACAGTTCATCCGAAGAATGGTGAATCCTTTTTTGCGGCTATTGCTGGTGAAAATCCGTGGACCGACATCATTTGAGTCACTTCGAACTGCCCATGGTGTAGTGTTGCCAACATTTCGTGCTGCATGTCAGGAGCTCAATTTGCTTGAAAACGAGACGCATTGGCACACGACAATCGCTGAAGCAACTGTTTCTGCATCTCCAAGTCAAATCAGTGACTGGTAAATCGATCCCGATTCTAATCGAGAATCGATTTTGGGGGTTCATAAATCGATTATTTTGGAATCGATTACACACGTCCTACTTTATACTGGAATCGATTATCGACGCTTCAGAATCGAAATTTTGTACTTTGTAGTACCAAGTTGTGAAATTTAAAAGAAAAATTTAAAGTTGATAAAAAATGAAGTGTGAATTTTTATAAAAAGTTAAAAATATATAAAAGTTATGAGCTCAATATGTACCAAACACATGGTTTTTTGTGGGAGCACCTCCAACCATTTGAAAAGTCCACAAAATGGAAAAAGTGTTACAGAAATATTTTGATACAGAATTGATTTTTGTAGTTCGATTTCTAATTTTAAATTTGTATTGAGATATTATTAATGTTAGCAAATTATTGATATTAAAATATCAAGATTTTCTTACATTCATCGTCGCCAAAATCGCATTTCACTAATCTATCATTAGAATTGATTTTTTTCAAATAGTTGTTTGCAAGTTTCTTCTTAGAAAGGTTAATTTTTGAAGAAATATTACACAAAACTTGATCGAATTCCTCGGTGCTTGAATAGCGGACCTAAAAAACACGGTCAGTGAGTCTGTAAGCAGACGGACTATTTTCAAACTATATGCTTTTCTTAAATTACTTTACTACTCAAAGTATAATTTCTTAAGTACTATGTTGTAAATATATACTTTATATAAAGGGTGATTTTTTAAGAGCTTGATAACTTTTTTAAAAAAAAAAACGCATAAAATTTGCAAAATCTCATCGGTTCTTTATTTGAAACGTTATTGGTCCATGACATTTACTTTTTGAAGATAATTTCATTTAAATGTTGACCGCGGCTGCGTCTTAGGTGGTCCATTCGGAAAGTCCAATTTTGGGCAACTTTTTCGAGCATTTCGGCCGGAATAGCCCGAATTTCTTCGGAAATGTTGTCTTCCAAAGCTGGAATAGTTGCTGGCTTATTTCTGTAGACTTTAGACTTGACGTAGCCCCACAAAAAATAGTCTAAAGGCGTCAAATCGCATGATCTTGGTGGCCAACTTACCGGTCCATTTCTTGAGATGAATTGTTCTCCGAAGTTTTCCCTCAAAATGGCCATAGAATCGCGAGCTGTGTGGCATGTAGCGCCATCTTGTTGAAACCACATGTCAACCAAGTTCAGTTCTTCCATTTTGGGCAAAAAAAAGTTGGATATCATCTCACGGTAGCGCTCACCATTCACAGTTACGTTACGATTCGCATCATCTTTGAAGAAGTACGGTCCAATGATGCCACCAGCCCATAAACCGCACCAAACTGTGACTTTTTCTGGATGCATTGGTAGCTCTTGCAATGCTTCTGGCTGATATTCACTCCAAAATCGACAATTCTGCCTATTTACGTACCCATTGAGCCAAAAATGAGCTTCGTCGCTGAACACAATTTCTTTCTTTCTGAACTTTCTTAACAGAGCACGCATTTTGATAATAAAATTCAATGATTTGCAAGCGTTGCTCGTTAGTAAGTCTATTCATGATGAAATGTCAAAGCATACTGAGCATCTTTCTCTTTGACACCATGTCTGAAATCCCACGTGATCTGTCAAATACTAATGCATGAAAATCCTAACCTCAAAAAAATCACTCTTTATATTATGTAATTTCAACATGAAAGACTGAATCCATTTACCAAATTTGTAAAGAGATAATTTTTTTGTGTGTCTTAACAAAAAACTCTTCATAGAAGAGTCTGCAGGCAGACGGACTCTTTTTAAAACATTTTCTACTATTTAAAGTAATATTTCAAATAATATTTTTTAAATAAAAAAATTAATGTGTACTTAAACTTGAAATATTTTAAATTTTGAATGCAAATTTATATATGAAGAACTTTTTCAAGTTTGAATTTTAACATAACTATTAAATTTTAATATTGTTTTCAATTGGAGTATCGTACTTGTTCGACTACTCTAATATCATATTCATAATAATTTACAAAAAATCAATGAGTGTTTTACATTAAAAAATGTTTTGATAAATTATGCTGCAGCGACTGTTGTACGGCAATCGTCTGAGATAAACATAAACAAAGAAAATAGATCTATGAAGATCAAATATTACTAACGAATGAATGAATGAATAATGAAACGAAGACACATAAAAATATGCTGTTAATTTCATATTTATATATTTTAGATTTAAATACAAACTCAAATGTGGAATTTTATTCTACGGTTGAACATTTTAACCGATTCCAATTAAGAATCGATTCTTGGGTCCGATTCTTCGATTCTAAGAATCGGATTGAAAAATAGTTGATCGGGGAATCGAGAATCGATTTTCGCCCTTGATTACCAATCACTAAGTCAAATACGCACATTATTTGCGAACATTATTGCCACATGTTTTCCATTGAATCCACGTGAATTGTGGAACAAGTACAAGGATGGCATGTCAGATGACATTTTGCATGGAGTTCGTGTCCACTCAGAGAATCTCCATCTTGATATGAATGAAGAGATGATATTGATAGGAGACATGTGTTATCTCATTTGCGGCAGTTTGTTAGTCAGGTTAGGAATGTCACTGGTTCGTCGTACGACGAATGAAAGCAATTTTAGCGGCAAAGGACAAGAATGTGGATCACTTAACCTGCACAATTAAAAATCAAATCGTTGGTTCGCTGCATTCCTTCAAATCTATCGACAATGTAACAAACAAAGACGAGGTAATCAGTTATCCAATTTAGTTTTTGAATTCATTGGATGTGCCTAGCTTGACACCACACAATTTACAATTTAAGGTTGGTTCAGTTGTCATCATGAATAACACTCTCTTTATTATTTATTTATTATTTATTTATTATGTACATACATTTTATCATTTAATAGTTCATATATTACTCACATTTTTATTTTTTTTTTTTTCAAATAAATATGAATTACCTGCACCGTTCTCCTTTAAATATTATCATGTACCTGTATTTTAACATACTCGTTTTAACAATAAAACATTAACGGTCGTATGCAAAAAATCTTAAAACAGCATAATAAGTAAAAATAGGAACATTTTCTGAAAACTGTATAAAAAAGGTCCATTAGCGTTAAGAGTCTGTTAAAAGCCTTTAACAAAGTTGAAAAATTTATTGTAGACACAGTCCAACTTTAAAGCCCTACAATAAAATGAAATTTTGCCATTTCTCTTCTAATTTGTGAGAAATATCAAAATTCGAA
Source organism: Polietes domitor (assembly GCA_947397865.1). Classification (NCBI taxonomy): domain Eukaryota; kingdom Metazoa; phylum Arthropoda; class Insecta; order Diptera; family Muscidae; genus Polietes; species Polietes domitor. The sequence goes on from OX377618.1 coordinate 114,155,664, forward strand.
TTTGCCAGCGTGCGAGAACTGCCACTGTGGTGTAGTAGGTGGAACGTCCGTTTTGTATTCCTAAAGTTGTGAGGAACTTCGAGAAACGAAAACATAATTTTTTTAATATTGTTTCAAGGGGAAGTAAAATGATAGCACACGTTATTGTTTCCCAAACTTTATTTTCACTACCCGAAGTTACCGTGTTTCGAACTCATTGAATTATTATTTTTGGCGAAAATATAGATTAACCTTAGTTTGTATTCGAATACTTTGTAGTCGGAAACCGATTCATTGTAACACTAACAATAATATGTCAATTGAAAATAACAGAATTGCCATATACAAATAAAAAATTACAGACAATCGTACAATAGCCAATAGACTTTTAATGTACGTTTTTGCATATGAAGTCTTTGAAGGCAAATCAACGTTTACCCGGTCAGCTAGTTATTAATAGTATAAACTTTTTCTATACAATATTGCTCTTCTACGAAAACAGTATTAAAATCAAGTGAATTAAAAGGAACATTATAAAAAATAGTGATCTTCAAAAACGTTTTGCCATTAATTAAACAAATATCATCTGGGGATTTCGCACTGAGATGTCCTTTGGCAGTAAATATGGATTTTACTTGACAATTTTTGTATTTGAGACCACGAAAATTATTTTGAAGGTCATTTGAAAATGTTTTGCTAATTGCTGAGTCAAATGCTTTGGCATTTTTATGATTCTTTTTATGGTTTGCATAAAGTTTTCAAAACTATATGCCGAAAAATCATCACGATTTCCAAATTCCTCAACACATTCTACTAAGTGTAAAAGACTGTACACATTATATGAAACACTTGGTCTTCCGTATAAAATTAGGAAAATCTCGACAAACGATTGAATCATTTCCCGTGTTTTTTTCTATTTCTGCATTGCCCGGGGAAGATAGAAGAATTCTATATGAACAATGTAGCATAAGAAAATGAATTTTCGATAGAAACAAAGTCCTTTAATACTACAATTCCCGTATATAAAATAAATTGCCTAAACTCTGTCGCTTTCCACCGTGATATTTCAATTAATGTTCTTGGGTTTCATACAAATTCTCGAGGAATATGTGAACATAGTGAAAATAGTGACTATAACAGTTTTTCTATTAATTATGTATGTGAGCATCATACATAATTCTATTTACGTAGGTTGTGGTCGAAAAAGTGACATCCATTAAGAGCTATATGACCTTTAATGCCACAAACAAAGTATTTAGCCGGTACTTCGCAAATGAATGCAGGAATTTGTATGTTAAACCTTCTGTTATTAATGACTAAACCAATATTCATAAAATCTGATAGCTCATTTACAAGGTCATGCATAAAACAGTTTACGTCCAATAATATCCAATACTCCCACATTTTGCATAATCACTAAACGTCCTAGAATTGGCCACAAACCTATACCCGAACTTTTAAATTTTGTTAAACCATCAATCCCAATATCAATCAGAAAGTTTTCAAATCCCGAAGCTACAAGAAGATTTTTTAATTGATGTTTTCAGGCCGTTATGGACATATACACACTCAACAGTTGGTTTATTTTTAATAAACCATATTTTTTACTTTTCGGTCAATGATATCTTCGGAATTTCGGGAACACAATTGCCCGACATTGCATGTTGTTCATTGGAATTGACACAACTTTGTTCCAACAGTTGAGAGTCAAGTGACGACTCCGGCAATATTGTCGGATTTTGCATTATTTGCAATATTCTTTCTTTTTCATTTTTTAAATGTCTTTTGTAGGATCTTTTGCTTATCATGGCATTCTTTCGCAGCGGCTCGATTTCGGTTTCATTTTTGCTGGCGGGAACATCGGTGTGGCTCCTTTGTCTGACATCGTTTATAGTTTCAATTTGTTTTTTTATAAGGAGACTCACTTCGAAAACATTACAACAATATACTTGTGTGTGCATTCTTTCAACATTTACAACTTACCTAGTGTGGAAACGGTTCAAGTCAGTTCCTTTTAAGTGCTGTTTACACTTTAAGATTTATTGTACAACTTAACAAATTTTTGATAGATTGAAGAAGTTTTATCTGTAACTTAATCTAATAATTGCATAGTTCATTATTTCATTGCATAGTTACCAAAAATTGTCTTTGTTATAAAACCAGACAGATAAAGCTGCCAAATATAGCTTTAAATGATATTTTTAGTATTTTTTAATTATTTGTTAAATAATGTGGATATAATTTAACATTTTTTAGAAAATATTGCACAACTTAAGTCTTAGGGCAAAAAGTGTTAAAGGGACTACAACAGTGCGGTGTGCACTTTAATAATGAGTTGGTCTCCATACGTATGGGTTACAACAACTTATTCAAAATAGTCGTCTACAAAGGTATCAAAAAATATGCGGAACTCCATGACATACCAAATAGATTTTGTGTTCAGTTAAAAAAAAATAGTTCTCAATCTTTAAACAAATTTTTCTTAAATACTACCCCAGCAAAAAAAGTTGGAAGTACTTCCGTAGGAAGCACATTTTAATCGCATCTCAAAATCCAAATGTGATTTTTCCCGCTTTTGAGGAAGTTCTTTTAAACAACTTCAAAAAAATTATAATATGTTAATATTCCGTAACATTTTATGAATAGCATTTTCACAACTGAATGGGAACGACTTTGTAGTATGGGGTCACGAAGGTAAGGTGTCCGCTTTACACCCAGAAGGTCTCGGGTTCGAATCATGATTAATTTTGTATAATTTTAACAATTTAAAAATTTTTGATTAAAAAATACTAATAATATCAGTAAAATTAAGTAGTGTCAATTTAATACTAAATTTAATTAGTATTTATTATATTTATTTGTTATATATTAGTTCATATTAAATGAATATTTTGTTAAGTTTCATATTGCCAGTTCTACCGAACTAAATTATTTGTTTTAGTTATTCAGCACTCGCAACAGAGGATAGGATATATATTTTGTACCGACTTGTTAACAATCTGAATAAAGAATTTAGGGCTGTTTTTCTTTAAGCCTGGATAACTAAGCTACGATATCAACAGCACTGCTATTCTCTGACTCACCACAAAAATGTAGAAAATTAAAATTAATTATTATAATTAAAGTCTGAAGTTCTATGAAATTTAACTTACCATTATAAGAAAGTAATTATTTCATACTTCAAAATAATGCAGGGCGTAACGATCTGTCATTAGAATGTAATGCTAAAAATAATGAGTCATTACCAAGTTTTTGCTGGGTAAGATACGATTTTTCGCAATTTTAAGGGGTAAAATTGTGTTGAAAGGGGTAAAAATGGTACCACCGTAATGACCAAACGGTTAGGCCTAGAATCTTGAATTTGCTACGGAAATTCCTTCCCATGAAAATATTTTTCAAAATTCGTACTTTTTGGGGGCGAAATCGGGTAAAAGGGATAAAAATGGTAGCAATCAAACGGATGGAGCTGGAATCATAAAATTCTGTGTGTACATCCCTCAAAATGCTTTTAAAGGGAATACAAAATGTACCAACAGCACGGATGACGCTACAATAATGAAATTCGGTGTGTACATTCGTTTTGTAGAACAGTACCCATGTTCTGTAACTCTCCCATCGAAAAATTTCTCATATGAAACATGTGAAATGAAACTGAAACTTTGTAATTTGACACACAAAATTGTTTCGCAATTGTGTTAGTACCATTAATTTGTGAGAAATTGCTGTCACCATATGTTTTTTTCTCACATTACTGGAAAAATGTGAGAAAAACTGTTTCTGTAAAATATTCAGCCGAGAAGTTTCAAATTCGAACTGTCGAATATACTCAAAATTAAAAACATTGGGAGAAAGAATATTTCACACATTTGTAAACCATAAACAAAAGACAAAACCAATACAGAAAATTTATAAACGTTGTTATTTATTTATAATATTGTAAAAAGAATTTTGATTTGATATTCCGAAACAACAAGCAATACGGCACAAAAAACATAAATGAATAAGAAGGGCCGTCCGTCTCATTTCAAAAATTGATTGAGTTACGTTAGATTAAAATGTGAAAAATAAAATTTAAGAGAGTGCTGTCGTTAGTTTTGACAGAAATCAATGAAAATAACATGAAAATTTCAAAATTAAGAATGCCGGGAACAGAGAAGAATAGGATATTTTTGTTCTTGCTTTTCAATATTTTTTTGCATTAGTTAAATAAAAATAAAATAATTAAAATTGTCACAAAATTCGAATAAAACACGACACGGTTCTTCGTAATTTTAACGTTATCTGCCGTTTCTTTGTGCGTTTTTCCATTGATAACACTAGTCAACAGTCAAAATGTACTCGGGATGCGATAATTTTTTCTGTGTAGATAACCTTGACATGAGCTCGAAAAACGCAATAAAAAATTTTTTTTCGTTTGGTTTTTTTTTTATTTTTTTTTTTTTTTTTTTTAAATTTTAAAAATTTTTTTTTGGTTAATTTGTTTCGTCCGGCATAACTCGGGAACCACTAGCTCGATTTAATTGAATTAAATTTTAAAAAATTTAAAATTACAATTCCCTTAATCTGTTCATATATTGTTTTCCTATACAAGCAACAGTTTCCAAGTTAAAAATGAATATATAAAGGAAAAAACTTATTTTTTGCCTAAAGATTTAAATTTTTTTTTTTTTTTAAATCCATAAAAAATCCAAAATGAAAAAAAAAATGTCAAATCTTATTACTTTTACGTAAAGTCACATAGCCTATGAGCAAAATGAGACAAAGATCATGAAAATCGATGCACGCGTTTCGCTTTTATTCGCAATTGAGTAAAGGTATGAATTTCATAAATTTGCTCGACATATGCACAACTTTGTCTATGGTAAGGTTTTTTCTTTTTTTTGATTCTCAGAATTAACAAAACGGAATAAACAAAGGGTTATTTAATTTTTATGATTGCGTAAGCAAAGTAATAAACGCTAATAAATGTGCGTGAACAATTAAAAGGAAAAAAGGAAAGGGGACTTTTTTAATTATTTGGGTTTTCCGTTGGCTACCTGTATGATTTGTTTACAGAAATGCAACCCACATTTAAGGGTGGTCATTATTCGGAAAATTTAAGACTCACACATGGTGAAACAGGTATGTAGCCACCGTAAAAAAATATACACCCATTTATAAGTACCTGTCAGTAAAATACTAAACAATACACAGTATAAATAGGTCTTCATTGATCGATTTTACTCATTCAACAAGTGTCGACGAACGCGATAGTTAAAATGAGCAAACGTTCGCGAGGATTTGAATGCAATACCAATCCAAGTAATTTTTGTTACATGTGCGGAGAATACGTTTCTGAAAAAAACAAGCGTTGTTTTTCACCTAAATTGAGAGATTCATTTGAAGAGAGCTTCAATTTAAAGGTCTCAAACATAGATGAGCGGTGGACACCAAGTGCGCTATGTCCAAGGTGCTACGTACAGCTAGCTGAATCAAGGTAAGTGTAGATTACGAAATTCAAGAACATATATAACTTATTATTGAAATTCTTTCAGACGACAGCCGAGAATCATCATGCCAATGCTTTGGAGAGCTCCGCTTTGCCATGTAACAGATTGCTACTTCTGTCTTAGCAAAAAAACAGGCGTGGGAAAAAATATACGATGGACTTACGCTGCTGTTTCAACAGTGAATTTTCCAGTGCCATTTTCCGAAGAACCAGTGGACCCGCAACCGTCCGTTTCAAGATGGGCATCTAATAATGAGGCGATACATCCAACATCAGATCCGGAGACAGTAGAAACCACATCAGAATGCGAGTCAACATATACATTGCATGGAGGTCAACGCTTATGTTTCCAAGCAGAACTGAACGATTGGGTTAGAGAATTGAAACTCTCCAAGGAAGATGCAGAGTTGCATGCATCGCGCATGCAACAGTTCGGTTTCTTGGCTCCTGGTGTGGTGACAACAATCTACAGGAAGCGTCATGAACCATACGCAAGGTACTACACAAAAAAAGACAACATCTGTTTTTGTAAGGACATTCCCGGATTATTTGGTGAACTCGGGTACTCTTACGATCCAGGAGAGTGGCGTCTTTTCATCGACAGCAACAAGCAGAGCCTTAAAGCAATTTTACTGCACAACGGCAACGAGAAACCTTCGATTCCAATTGCTCATGCCGTTGACACCAAGGAAACATACGAAGTCATGGACAATCTACTAAAGTGCCTTAACTATGAGAGGCACGATTGGAAAGTTTGTGCCGACCTTAAGGTTATCGGTATCCTTTGTGGATTACAAGGTGGATTCACAAAGTACTGTTGTTTTCTCTGCCTTTGGGACAGCCGCGATCGTCAACATCATTACACCAGGAGGAGTTGGACAGAAAGAGTTAACTTCATCCCCGGCAGCGACAACGTGAAATATACACCACTCATAAAAAAGGAAAATGTTTTTCTCCCACCTCTTCACATAAAGCTCGGACTCATAAAAAACTTCGTGAAAGCTATCAACAAAGATGGCGAAGCGTTCGCCTATTTAAAAACCATTTTTTCTCACCTTTCATCGGCAAAGATTAAGGAAGGCGTTTTCGACGGTCCGCAAATTAAAAAAGTTGTTGCAAGACCAACAGTTTGAGCACATTTTATCACCAAATGAAGCTGCAGCTTGGAACTCATTTCGGCAAATTGTTTCCGGATTTCTTGGAAACAACAAAAGCTCAAATTACAGAGAGATCGTCGAACAACTACTCCAAAATTATAAAAAAATTAGAGCAAATATGTCGCTTAAGATACATTTTCTACACTCGCACTTGGACTTCTTTCCGGACAACCTGGGCGATGTGAGTGACGAGCATGGCGCACATGTGACAAAAATTACTTGGATTGGTATTGCATTCAAATCCTCGCGAACGTTTGCTCATTTTAACTATCGCGTTCGTCGACACTTGTTGAATGAGTAAAATCGATCAATGAAGACCTATTTATACTGTGTATTGTTTAGTATTTTACTGACAGGTACTTATAAATGGGTGTATATTTTTTACGGTGGCTACATACCTGTTTCACCATGTGTGAGTCTTAAATTTTCCGAATAATGACCACCCTTAAATGTGGGTTGCATTTCTGTAAAAAAATCATACAGGTAGCCAACGGAAAACCCAAATAATTAAAAAAGTCCCCTTTCCTTTTTTCCTTTTAATTGTTCACGCACATTTATTAGCGTTTATTACTTTGCTTACGCAATCATAAAAATTAAATAACCCTTTGTTTATTCCGTTTTGTTAATTCTGAGAATCAAAAAAAAAGAAAAAACCTTACCATAGACAAAGTTGTGCATATGTCGAGCAAATTTATGAAATTCATACCTTTACTCAATTGCGAATAAAAGCGAAACGCGTGCATCGATTTTCATGATCTTTGTCTCATTTTGCTCATAGACTATGTGACTTTACGTAAAAGTAATAAGATTTGACATTTTTTTCATTTTGGATTTTTTATGGATTTAAAAAAAAAATTCTTAAATCTTTAGGCAAAAAATAAGTTTTTTCCTTTATATATTCATTTTTAACTTGGAAACTGTTGCTTGTATAGGAAAACAATATATGAACAGATTAAGGGAATTGTAATTTTAAATTTTTTAAAATTTAATTCAATTAAATCGGGCTAGTGGTTCCCGAGTTATGCCGGACGAAACAAATTAACCAAAAAAAAAATTTTAAAATTTAAAAAAAAAAAAAATAAAAAAAAACCAAACGAAAAAAAAATTTTTTATTGCGTTTTTCCAGCTCATGTCAAGGTTATCTACACAGAAAAAATTATCGCATCCGGAGTACATGAAATTTTTTTCATTTTGTTGAGTAGTGTAATTCACAATTAACCAAAAATCAGGACAAATTTTCATTTTGAAACACTCATTCTTCACCTAAGAGTGGGAGAAAGAGTGTTGCTCTTACATTTACATTTTAATCGCACGTAACTGTCAGAATTCAATGAGTCGGACGGACCTTCTTTTAGGTTTATTTTCTTTGATACGACATACATCATTTTTGACATTTATAGAAAATTTACCGTTACAATGACATTTCTCATTTCATGCACACCACAATAGTCTTTAGTGTTAGTTTGATGTGTGATGATGTATACCAATATTTTTTATTTATAATGCCCACTTTAAGTGATTCACATAATTTGAATAACATATATAATGAAATTATTTGAAAAGTAAATAATACTTTCAATATAAATTTTCTAGACGAACATCCAGTAAATATTTATATTTTTTTAATTTTTCTTGAAATAAAATATTTTGTGTTTTCTTTCATTGACTAAAACATAAACCATTGCTTATCTCAAAACGGATAAATTGTGACTTAGACCACTATCATTCAAACTGACATATATATGCATTTTATAATTTGTTTAAAGTAGAAATCAGAGCAAAAAACAATTCAATGGTAACCGTCAATGTATTGAATAAGGTATATACATAATTGCTCTGACGTGCTATACAAATGTATTGTGTCAATATGTGTACTTTAAAGGTGGAAGCGGATCGAAAAATACAAACAAATTTGGGGAACTTGGGATAAAGCTGGTACCAACCAAAGTTTTCAGCTAGAATATGAAAAGACTATTAGAAATTCGAAATCTGTAATACAAAAAAACCAGTAAGGAAAGGCTAAAGTCGGGCGGGGCCGACTCTATGATACACTCCACTTTCAATCCGAATACAATTCAATTCGGTGAAAAAGTGAAAACGGGAAGGTTTTTTGTATCCTGTAAATGTATGTGTTTGACAAAAAATTCTATATTGGAAAGGACATTTGTATGAGGATATATTGAAACCTGGAACGAAATAGGTGAAATATAAAGTGTACAGTTTGGCCAAAATCGGTTAAACTTATGGGAACAACATTTGAATTTGGGCTATATTTAAATCTGAACCGATCTTACCCACTTTCACCATAGTTTTGTTTAGTTAGATTATAAGATGTTGTGCGAATTTTAAAGAAAATCGAGCACAATATGTGGCTTTTAAAGCGGCAAAAGTCAAATCGGGAGCGACATTTGTATGGGGGCTATATCTAAATCTGAACCGATCTTACCCAATTTCTGCATAGGTGTTTCTAGTAAGATTATAAGATGTTGTGCCAAATTTAAAGAAAATCGAGTACAATATGTGGTTTCTACAGAGGAAAATGTCAAATCGGGAACGACATTTGTCTGGGGGCTATATCTAAATCTGAACCGATATGACCTATTTTCACCATAGATGTTCTTAGTTTAAATATAAGATGTTTTGCAAAATCTGAAGACAATCTGATACAATATGTGGTTTCTAGAGCGGAAAAAGTCAAATCGGGAGCGAAATTTGTATGGGAGCTATATATAAATCTGAACCGATCTGACCGATATTCACCATGGGTGTTTCTAGTATAAATATAAGATGTTTTACCAAATCTTAAGACAATCTGATACATTATGTGGTCTCTAGAGCGGAAAAAGTCAAATCGGGAGAGAAATTTGTATGGGAGCTATATATAAATCTGAACCGATCTAATACATTTTTACCACAGGTGTTTCTAGTTACAATATAAGATGTTTAGTCAATTTTAAAGAAAATCTGTTGTAATATGTGGTATCTAGAGTGAAAAGAGTCAAATCGGGAGTGAAATTCGTATGGGGGCTATCTCTAAATCTGAACCGATTTTCCTCAAATTAAATAGCGTTCGTCCTTATCCCGAAAAACATCGTTGTGCAAAGTTTCATTTGGTTCTGTCTACAATTGCGACCTGTATCGTGATTACAAGAATAGATGGACAGACAGACGGACATTGCTAAATCGACTCAGAAAGTGATTCTAAGACGATCGGTACAATTAACAATGGGTCTATCTCGTTTCCTTTTGGGTGTTACAAACAAATGCACAAAGACATAATACTCTCGTGGAGTGTATAAAAATAAAAATTTTTATTCGCTGTTTGTATGTATTGTTGGTCTGTTATGTTGTATGTGTTGTCATTTATTTTGGTTTAAGACTAAAGGTTGTGCTGAAGTCTTCAGCAGAACCCAAAATTAGCAAAAAGGCAGAGACCTTTATTGTTGCAGCTAAAAGTTGACTGTGCAGTTTCGATGGGCGCTACCCCATCTCGTCAGAACTTTCGCAACGAATGTATGTCTTTGACTTAAATCAGGGTTCATATTAGTACCAGCGGTCACATACGACAAATGAGAAGCGCTGATAAACAAAATATTCCACCGAACTAAGTCGACACACTTTGCCAATTCAATGTTATGTATGTGCTCGCATCGCTCGCAACAATGCAAAGGTTGTTGTTGTACGGTATGTCCCGTCTTCACTGTACCTCGTGTGTATTGTTGTTGTTTGTATGTATTATGAACAAATAAAAAAAAAATAATAAAAAAAAATAATAAATAAAAAACCATAAAAACAAAACAATAAAAAATTTAATTTTCTTTACAATCGAAAAATACGACAAGTAGTCAACTTTGGGTACATTTCTAAAATATATCCGCTTGCCCGATTTTTAGTGTTAATATTTAATTCTTGGGTCCTTGTCCAATTTTGGTTTTATACAGAACTCAAAAATGTCTAGGAAAAAGGAAATCGTTAGGCATGGAGCTTTAAACATTTCATTAATAATATCTTTAGTTAATATCTATATAAAATAAAAAAAAAATATATAAAATGAAATGATGTTCGATGGCTGATTTTTGTTACAAACTGTTCGTTGGAGTCCGAACTAGGTTTTAAGATGAAAAAACTCTTGAATAGTTGACCGCAAAATAGGAAATTGTTAAAAAAACTGAAAGTGCATTTTTCTATAGAATTTTTGAATGAAGTCAAGGCTATAAGTCTCAATTCAAGCAATGACTATGCGAAATTCTTTTATGTTATATTCGTTATGATACTGCGAAACTGTTCGGAACACAAAAATGCATATAATTATAAGGAAATGTAAGAAAAATCGCACAAAGTGCAATAAATCTTTATATTCTACGCACTTTTTGTCAGAACTGTCGATAGGAACGACATATTTTGTTGATTCCTTTTTGTTTGGTTCATAATTCCAGTTCGTAAACAGTCAACAAATAAACAGGGAAATGCAGTTACAGATATTTCATGTATTTTCACCGATTCTTAAACCAAATACAATGAGAATATTTGTGAAAATTTACAATGCGGAATTGAATGAAGACATGCGATTAATATTAGCCCAACTAGGAATGACAGCGCCATACTATCCGATGCACTAAGCATTTAATCAAGAGTTGGAATGCAATACAAAAACACGCATGCGGCTTATGATTGAACTGTAGTGATTTTCTTCTTGGACGCTTTCGGTGGAACCGGAAAATCTTTTTTGATCGTACTAAGTTTGTCAAAAATTCACTCGCAAAATTAAAGGCCGAAATGCACTCAAGTTGCGATGAATATGGAAATTAATGAAACTCCATCGTGCAACCTTTCAAAGATCTGAAATGGCCAACGTTTCGATCGGTCCGGAGGAGTGTACTAAGGCACACTGTTGGATCAATGATTTTTTGGGAAGGTGATTTTCGATTTACATTACAGGTGATTCCATGGCAATCATATGTTAATGAACGGCAAATCTGGAGTATTATGAAAACCATTGCTGGACATTTGCTGTTCATATAGCGAATGTTGATATTTAGATTTTTTTTCCAACGATGGAATTGGAGTGATTATGCTCTAGACGATCACGTTGGAACCACAAGACTATTTTGATCGTATATATTTTAGTTACGATTCTCTCGCAGAATTTACTGAAATCGCAGCTAAGTTGTTGAAAAGGTGGAACAGCTCATTCAGTAATCAAATGGCCGTTGGATACGCATATTAAAGAAATTCCAACGTGAGTACTGTCGATCATGGTTGTGTAGTAACGTAAATTGATCTCACATAAAGTTTTTGGAGAAATTAGACCGAATAATGACTAGACAGGCGATATTTATGCAAAAGTATAGCTCGAGAGGATGGTTATAATTGGTTAAAGTGTCAATGGCCTTCTGTATTATATTCCCCGTCGATTTTTCCAGTTTACCGTATGAAAAATCAAACTCATGCGAAAGGTATTCCTCAATATTGTTCAAAATCCACGTATGCGAACGAGCAGACACTTCCATTGGCTTAATCTGAATTAGATATCCATGACCGTATCATTAAATTGAATATCTATTTCAGCAATCGTACAATAATCAATGAGAATAAAATTTGTTTAAACATTTGAAATATGTTTTCGAAAATTCACACGACGATCACAAACAAACTAATTGAAATATGGGCAGGAACATTTTTGTCGGGTCAGCTAGTATTCTTAATATAATATTAATGACTTTTAACGTTTTAAGATGAGATGTTGGAATATGGAAAATAACTTATTCAAATGGACAAATATAGTAGTTGCCTTCAAAATTATCTAGAAATTTCGCTTAATTTTTATAACCACAACGTAGAATTGCCAATTATAAGTTAGTTTCACGCCAACAGTTATGTTAAGCTTATGATCAAAGACAAGATCGCCGTGAAATTAAGCAAAAGATTTTTTTAAATCGTTGGTTTCCAAAAAGACGACAACATTATTTCGGAGTTCCAAATTTATTTCCGAGAAAAGATCATAATGTAGGTGCTCTCAAATATTTTCAATACAATCAATATTTGCAAAAATTCTCAAATCTCAAAATCTCTCAAATCTGATTACAAAGTTAACCGTTAATAAAAGTTATTTTTGTTATTTAAAATAAAAAATAAATATTGTCACATTGTCGCTAACTACAATAGGGCTGTTTTTTCTTTAAGACTGGATAATTAAGCTGCGATAACAAAAACCTAAATACAAAATTGAAATTTCACTCAAAATAAATTCAATTCCTTTTTAAAACAGCAGTATGTGTGAAAACAAATTTTGAAAAAATAGTTTTTTGTTAGTGGTATGTATGGTTGACCTTTTTGATGTGTTGCGTTTTGTATTTTGTTCGGCTTGAGGTCAGTTTTTTCAAATAATAAAACAAAAATGACTATTTTATTATTTTCTTGTTTTTTATTTCCCAATATTTCGACCAACTCCGTTGGTCATCTTCAGGGGTCTATTACAAAAAACACAAATTATTCAATTACAAGTTACAAGCATTAACAATCAAAAAATATCACAATATTTATATTTACATTTTTAAAAAGTTTTTCACAATAGGAAAATTCTCCTGCCACTCTCTGCAAGCTTGTGTCAACTACTGTCTAATTTGTCGTCTATGTTTTTCCACCGTGTTCCTATATATTTGAGCACAACCGTCTGTGTCTCTCTTATAATTAAGCCTTTTTCCAGGGGAGACGTCAATTATATTTAGCATTTCCAAAGTGTATCTCCTTGTAAAGAGTGATTTTTTTGAGGTTAGGATTTTCATGCATTAGTATTTGACAGATCACGTGGGATTTCGGACATGGTGTCAAAGAGAAAGATGCTCAGTATGCTTTGACATTTCATCATGAATAGACTTACTAACGAGCAACGCTTGCAAATCATTGAATTTTATTACCAAAATCAGTGTTCGGTTCGAAATGTGTTTCGCGCTTTACGTCCGATTTATGGTCTACATAATCGACCAAGTGAGCAAACAATTAATGCGATTGTGACCAAGTTTCGCACTCAGTTTACTTTATTGGACATTAAACCAACCACACGAATGCGTACAGTGCGTACAGAAGAGAATATTGCGTCTGTTTCTGAGAGTGTTGCTGAAGACCGTGAAATGTCGATTCGTCGCCGTTCGCAGCAATTGGGTTTGTGTTATTCGACCACATGGAAGATTTTACGCAAAGATCTTGGTGTAAAACCGTATAAAATACAGCTCGTACAAGAACTGAAGCCAAACGATCTGCCACAACGTCGAATTTTCAGTGAATGGGCCCTAGAAAAGTTGGCAGAAAATCCGCTTTTTTATCGACAAATTTTGTTCAGCGATGAGGCTCATTTCTGGTTGAATGGCTACGTAAATAAACAAAATTGCCGCATTTGGAGTGAAGACCAACCAGAAGCCGTTCAAGAACTGCCCATGCATCCCGAAAAATGCACTGTTTGGTGTGGTTTGTACGCTGGTGGAATCATTGGACCGTATTTTTTCAAAGATGCTGTTGGACGCAACGTTACGGTGAATGGCGATCGCTATCGTTCGATGCTAACAAACTTTTTGTTGCCAAAAATGGAAGAACTGAACTTGGTTGACATGTGGTTTCAACAAGATGTCGCTACATGCCACACAGCTCGCGATTCTATGGCCATTTTGAGGGAAAACTTCGGAGAACAATTCATCTCAAGAAATGGACCGGTAAGTTGGCCACCAAGATCATGCGATTTGACGCCTTTGGACTATTTTTTGTGGGGCTACGTCAAGTCTAAAGTCTACAGAAATAAGCCAGCAACTATTCCAGCTTTGGAAGACAACATTTCCGAAGAAATTCGGGCTATTCCGGCCGAAATGCTCGAAAAAGTTGCCCAAAATTGGACTTTCCGAATGGACCACCTAAGACGCAGCCGCGGTCAACATTTAAATGAAATTATCTTCAAAAAGTAAATGTCATGGACCAATCTAACGTTTCAAATAAAGAACCGATGAGATTTTGCAAATTTTATGCGTTTTTTTAAAAAAAAAAGTTATCAAGCTCTTAAAAAATCATATAATTATTCTCTTCCGCTAATATTTCGACGTCATTAAAGTTTGGTTTATGTCCCGTCAAGGTACAGTGGGCTGCAAGGGCAGTTTTTTGCTCAATGGGTTTGTCAAGAGATTTGTGTTCGGTTTTGTGTGATGAAAGTCTGGTTTTCAATTTGTTTTTCGTAGTGCCGACATATACCTTCTGGCATATGTCGGACTTGTCACCATTGCATTTTATTTTGTACACGACGTTTGGTTTCTCCTCTTTCTTGATTTTTGATTTTGTCCTACTAAATAGTTGGTTGCCGGTCCTGTGTGTTTTATATGCCAACTCAAATTTTTCTTTGTCGTAAATATTAGAATGTTTTAGTCTTTCGGATAGTCCTGGAATGTATGTTGTAGATTTATAAATTTTGCTTGGAAGAGAATAATTATACAAGGAGATACACTTTGGAAATGCTAAATATAATTGACGTCTCCCCTGGAAAAAGGCTTAATTATAAGAGAGACACATACGGTTGTGCTCAAATATATAGGAACACGGTGGAAAAACATAGACGACAAATTAGACAGTAGTTGACACAAGCTTGCAGAGAGTGGCAGGAGAATTTTCCTATTGTGAAAAACTTTTTAAAAATGTAAATATAAATATTGTGATATTTTTTGATTGTTAATGCTTGTAACTTGTAATTGAATAATTTGTGTTTTTTGTAATAGACCCCTGAAGATGACCAACGGAGTTGGTCGAAATATTGGGAAATAAAAAACAAGAAAATAATAAAATAGTCATTTTTGTTTTATTATTTGAAAAAACTGACCTCAAGCCGAACAAAATACAAAACGCAAAATAGTTTTTTGTTAAAATTTTAGGACGTAGCCTGGAAATTATCCAGTGTAAGTCAAATTTATGGTTATCGAGGCTAAGTCCAAACAAGTAAAAAGACGTTAAGTTCGGCCGACCACCACGGAGTGCATTTCGCAGTATTACCGGCAAGTTAGTGGCAGCCAACTTTACATAGAAGTGAACTACCATATTATGAAAATTGTGATATTTTTTATGCACATCGCGATATTGTTACTACTATTTTACTATGTTTACTATTTCATATCAGGATTACTTATGTGCACTGTTTTAAATAAGCAGATACACTGTCAGTCTTTATTATGTAGAAACAATTTCCCTCAGGACCGATTATCCCCATTTTTAATTTCTTGATTAGAGCTACAACTCAATTGTCCGTACCAATTTGATAGGAAAAGTAAGAATGTGCCCACCTGATTTCACGATTTTAGCTTCTTTATTTTGAGTCTAGAAATACGGATTTGGAAAAACTCTTCTTATTTTCTGCATCTACGCAGTCAAACGAATTTCATAATTCTAGCCACATTCGCTTGATTGGTGGCAAACTTAATCCCTGAAGGATCGAATATCTAAAAGTCTCTTTATTTTTCGCGTATATGCATTCAGAACAATGTACACGCAGAATGTCGGTTGAGATTGAAAGTGGACGAAATCGGCCTGGAGGAAAAAATTGTCCTTAAATAGTACAGAAAATACCCCTTAATATTTAAACTATTAAAGCAATTTTTTACATTTCTGCATTATATGCACTTGAAATTCGTTGCGTACATTTATATATTATATTATATATATTATTTATACCGGCACCAAAGCACCAAAAAATAAAATAAAGCGGACGAAATGGGTCCAAAGGGGATAAAAATGGTACCAATGATACGACAACAGCTAGAAACGTGAAGTTTAGAATATACATCCCTCTAATTAAGTAGATACGTAAAAGAGAGGTATATTCGTACAAGAGGGATAAGTTTTGCCATAAAAAGGACTGAAAATACTCCCTTAATATTTAACATAAATATTTAATATTTGCTGAAGATTGTTGACTTTATGAACTTTTTGAATACACTTGAAATATTATTTTGATATGTAGGAATTGGGATATCATACCGTATAAACATTTTGATAGCCTCTGCCTTTAAGATGGAGTGGTCTTTAAATTCATTTAAATTGCATAAAATATCAAAATTGTTCAAAATATACTTCTAGGCAAGGTCGACAGCCTCCAATATGTCGGTAGTACTGTGGGATTCACTCCAAAGTAAGATTCGACGAGGTCGAACTATAATAAACAACCTATAATAACAAACGTGATGTGACATAAATCCTCTGTTTGTTACATGATATAAGACATTTGATTGGTCATGGTGACAGCAACTTAAAATTGTATACTAAACTCATCTTTCGTTTGTATTCTTGCCCAATAATACAAATCAGAAAAATTTTATACCATTTCTTATTTTTCGACCACGGTGGACCTTTCGGAAGAAATGTCCATATCTAAGTCAATTATGAATGCTAGAACATTTATGAGCATACCTTTTGATAGGATTGATCTCTCCAGAGTTTGACAGAATTTAAGTAGACGAAAGCTGAATTCAAAAAGTGCAAAGTCGAGTTAGCATACTAATTAATCTAATTAGAGGCAGAAAACTCTAGAATACATATTTGACTTCAGAGAACGAAATGCAGATGCTAACTTAACTGTAGAATATAACTGTCAACATTTATAACAAGTACATCAAAAGACAAAAAACGAAACTCCGAAATATACATTTCAATTTCATTGAAATTCAAGAATAAACAAAAACGTATATTGATTGAAACCAAGAAGGATTTGAAAATGCTGATTTAATGAATTTACGGCTTTCTCTATCGCATCGCGTTTGCCCCATAATTTGCTGGAATATTTAAAAGTTTTGTCTTTTCGAAACTGAATAAGAGAAAGAAAACTTTGGAATACATGTTTGACGTGTGAGACAAACTTACCCCTAATGTATAACTATCAACATAAATTGTACACAAAAAGACTGGAAATGACACTCCAAGATTATTTTGGGTTGTTTTTGGGAGTTCCATTTGAGTTTTCTGTCAAAGCGGTCGTAAATTTTTCAAACTTTTTCTGTGCGGAGAAAAATATTTTTCAAATAAAAAATTTAAATTTTGTATTTGATTTTTGAATTCGTTCTTCACGTTTGGAATTATGGAAGACCCACCAAAGGGCTATTCTGAACCGAAGAAACCACCGGACAAATCATCCCATGGACGGGGCGACATTGGTGTGGCTTTGAAAAACGCTGTTTTCGCCGATGAGGCCGCCAACCACAATCAAGATTCTGTTACTCTCAACATCGGGAAAAGCATGAATGCAACAGGACATGCCGACGTTGGTACAATTTTTAATGCTGCTGTTTTCCCCGACGAAGCTAATGGTCGCAAGGTATTTTCGAAGCAGGATCCTGTTTTCCTCGTCAACAAGGGCAAAATGGTGTCTGCTCCTGGACAAACATCCGCCATTGGGTCAAAGCCCTACGACACCAAAAAGAGAGGTATAATTTCTGCTAAACAAACGCCCCCTTACATACACCCATCGGCTTTTGGGTTGGAGTCCGTCGATTTTATAAATACAGATAGGACTCATGTCGTACAAACTACTACCACCAAACATCTATCACAAGAAACTCCCACAAATGGGAACCTTACTCAGATTCAAAGTAATCCTAACAACCATGTCAATATTTTGGAAGATAAACTTTTGAGCAACCCTTTTGAAGCCAATATGGATGTGGCTATCGACTCGGATGAATACGATGAAGGTTTCCGGCCTGTACAAAACAAGAAATGCAAGCAGAATTCAAGAGGTGATTCTAAAATAGATTTTTCTAAATTACCGTCTGTTAGTTCACATACTGGTAATATAAGTAGTAATGGAGAAGAGGCTGCGAATTCGCGCAATAGATTCGCTATTTTAGGATCCTTAGATATAGAGCCAGAATCTAATAACTCACATGTGAATGTTAATATGAATCAGCCACATAAAGTCCAGCCACGTACACAGATAAAGTTTTGCCCTCCAATTTTTTTATTCAATATAAATATTGGACATTTGATCAAACAGTTAGATTCAAAAAAAGTTGTTTATAAAATTATCAACAAAAGCAGATTCAAGAGTAAGTTGTATGTTCAAGATCCCTTGATACACGCTGAGATGATGGATATCCTTAGGGAAGGTAAATTTGAGGCATATACGTACACTCCCAAGGAATTGAGAAATATAAGCATTGTTTTGCGTGGTATTTATCATGGCACGGATTTAGACGTTCTCAAGGCGGCGATGGATAGGGAGGCGCCGGATACTATAAAGGGTGTTTCGAAGTTTACGACTACACTTTCTAGGAAGAACGGTTTTGATACTGGTCTGTTTGAAGACTATCTCCGATATTTCACACGTGAAGTATGTTTTGAGACAGAGGGTTACTTTCGAATCTCCCAAGGCTAACATGACGGCTGTGCAATGTTGGAGGTGCCAACAATGGGGTCATGTCGCAAGGAATTGTACTCGGGATCGTGCGTGCATTAAGTGCGATAAGTCTCATGAACCTGGCAAGTGCGAGTTTGTGCAGAATGAGGATAACAGGCCGTATTGTGTGAATTGCAAGGAATTTGGTCATCCATCTAATTATAGGAGCTGTCCTGCCTATCTGAGATATGAGGATTTGAGGAAGAAAATTCAGGTCGCCGCTAAGGAGAAGAGGTCGCAGGTTTCTGCTGGTGTTTTCGGAGTATTGGATAGGACGAATTTAGTCCAACAGGGAAAAACATTTGCTAGTTGTCTTCAGGGTTCTACTCCTTCCCAGGGTCATAGTAGGGTGTCTCCTATTGTTCAAGAGTTCTTGAAAATAGCGAAGGTTCTGTGTGAACCACAGGTAATTTCTTTGGAGGAAAAATTGGAACGATTTGTTAGGGGGTATAAGGCGCTCTCGGTGGATGAGGCCAAGGCACAATGTTTAGGATTATTGGATGAACTTAACAGGTCTTATGGCCCGTAGGTGTCTGAATTTCATAACTTTTAATGTTAGGTCACTGGTCGAAGTGAGCCGTAGGATCGAGTTGTTGGAGTTGTTGGGAGCTAACAATATTGATTTTGGTTTCATACAGGAAACCCACTTGGAGGGAAATCATCGCGTAATTTTGGGAGAATATAAGTTTTTGAGAGACGAAAGTGCTCTTGGGTTGGCTTTGGTTTTGAGGGAAAATGTGCAATTTTCGAGGGTGGGAGTGACTGGCCTTCAGTTTCCTAATTTGTTTATCACTGTTAATGTGTCGGTTGAAGGTGTTTTGCGACGAATTTTGTTGGGTTCGATTTACTTTCCATCTAATTTGAGAGAGACTGTTATTCATGATGGTCTCTCTAGGATTTACGACTTTTCCAGGAATTTTGACGGTGTAATTTTGGGCGGCGATTTAAATTCGAAGAACATTGCTTGGGGTGATACTGGCAATAATGTGAATGGTAACAGTCTTCTTAGGTGGATTAATGACAATTCATTGGTGAGGTTATGCGACTCTTTACCTTCATATCCGAACGGCTCTTCATTTTTGGATCATTTTTTGATCAGTCCTGATTTAATTGACGTCCTTAATCCGAATTTTTGTATTCAAACCATTCCAACGTTCTCGGATCATTTCCCATTGAAGTTGCAGATTACCTTTACTGGAGTGGAGGTTATGGTGAATAGACCCAGAGACTTTGTTTCGTTTGAGAGGACAAATTGGGATACATTTCGGAGGGATTTGGCGGCAGAGCTTGATATACATTTTCCACCGGTGGACAGAAATCTCGCTGAGCATGAGATTGATCAATATATTGATGAATTTTCCACAACGGTTGGGCTTATGACGACATTACATTCGGAGAGGATTGAATGCAGGAATAAGAAATATATAGTATCGGAGGATATAGGAAGATTATATAGGATAAAACATGGTTGGCAAAGGGATTTGAAGAGGATTTACCATCGGACCTTAAATAGGCACAATCCTGAATATCGTTTGCTGTCGAAACAAATTCAGTTGCTGAAGATTTTGATAAAGGAACAAGTCGAGAGGGAACAGTCGAGGCTGTTTGATGACAGGTTAAGGAATATTAAACCCGGGCCGAATGCTTATAGAAAAATTTACGAATTAATTGGTAAAGAAAGGAAGTCTCAGGTTGGGGATATTTCAGTTGGAGGCGTGGTTATTTCGGACGAGGATCAGAAGCTTGATTGTTTAGGGAATCATTTTGCTCGTGTTTATAATGGTTCTACACCTAATAGGGACGTATCTGTAATAGATGATACGATCGAGACTGTATTGTCACAGGTTCCGACGAATTTGGTGGATTTCAGTGGGGCACTTACTGCTCTCAATGGGGCTATGGATGTCAGGTTTACTTGTGTTGAATCTGTTCGGGGCTTATCCAAGTCCTTGAACAGCAAGAGGTCGTTTGGGTTGGATGATATATCCAATTATGTAATCAGGAAATTCCCAGTGAGAGCATTCGAATATTTAGTTGTTATTTATAACAACAGCATAAATAACTCGTATTTCCCCAGGGGTTGGAAAATTGCGAGGTTAATTCCCATTCGGAAGAAACAGCACTCGTCTGATATCAGCGATTTAAGGCCGATCTCTCTACTATCTAATTTAGGCAAATTATTTGAGGGGATTTTACGTGATAAGATGGATTGTGGTGTAGGTCCGGATTATATTCCCCAATACCAATTTGGTTTCAGGAAGGGTCATTCCACGGTGGATGCATTGACCAAATTTAATTCTGATGTCATCAGTAATCTAAGAAGGAGGGAATGTACTGTTGCTGTATCGTTAGACATCGAAAAAGCTTTCGATAGGACCTACCATGACGGAGTTATTTTCAAGATGATACGGATCGGGTTTGCACCACATATTGTGAAGATTTTCCGAAGTTTTTTTTACTGATAGACGATTCTATGTTCAATTGGGGCAGTCACGGTCCTCTATGCATTCGGTCGCTTGTGGGGTGCCACAAGGGTCAATTCTTTCTCCTCATTTGTTCAGTATTTATATGCATGATTTTCCTCACGAGTACCGAAACTCTTTGGGAGTGTTGTATGCTGATGATTGCCTGTTATATGCCCATGCGGAATCGCCGATTGAGGCGTTGGGAATTGTGTCAAGGCATCTTAAAACTGTCGACGAATTTTACTCCGAATGGGGGATTAAAATTAATACTTCGAAAAGCGAGGCAATGTGTTTGAGGAACGCTTCGGGAAGGTGTAAGAGTTGGGTCGTGCCTGAAAGTAAATGTCTGAAGTTGTTTTTGAATGGTGTGGAGATACCAGTCAGAGACAGCTTCAAATATTTGGGAGTACGCTTTAACAAATTAGTAAGGTTAGGTTAGGTTTAAAGGACCAGAAAGCCTACGCAATCCGTGCACTCGGAGACCCTATTGGATCCATTGTGCATATCCTTATATCTGAAAAAGTATATATGTATATAAAAAGAGTGAATTGAATTAGATAGATGGTCAGGAGGTGAGAAATAGGGGAAAAGCGGGAATATGGGTTGGGGTGCAAAAAGGGGGGGGTGGGTGCCAGTTGTGTGGCATTGGTTAGGAAGTCGAGTTTAATGTGACTATGTAGTTGTCGGTTAATACTCTTTCTTCCTTGTGAGTGTTATGGCCTATGAGTAATGCGAGAATACCTCTGGGTATCTTGGCGGTAGCGTACCTTATGGTTCTCATTCTTACTGATAGGTACCAGATTCAGTGTTATCATCCATGCGATTCAGAAATCAGAGACAGCCCATAATCCAGTCCAGGCCCTTCGAGAATCTCAGCAGGTCATGGATGGTGCGGGTTGCGATTTCATCAATATTCCTAATTGTATAATCTCCTAGGTGTTTTTTCCTACGTACACAGAGAGAGGGGCACATACCTAAAATATGCTCGATCGTTTCAATCTCATCTTCGTCCTCACATAGTCGGCAAAAATCTACAGTATCTGTGTGCCACCTGCTGAGCCTGCTTCTAACGTTACAGTGCCCTGTGTAGATTCCTATGAGCTTACGCAACTCTACTTTGCCTAATTTTAACAAGGTTCTAGTTTTCTGTTTGTCAGCCTTCGGCCAGGTGGCCCTAGCAATCCTGCAGGTTGACAAGTTGGTCCATGCTGAGTTCATCAGTGCCCACCTGCGTGACTCAATCATTCTATATAAAGCGCCTATCGGTGGTTTTACTGAGTATTCGGCTTGCGAGATTTCCATGGATGAACCATTTCTGGCCAGTTCATCTGCTGTTTCGTTCCCACTGACATTGCTATGTCCTGGAACCCAGCAGAGACGGACCACATGGCTTCTGAGGTCATCCAGCGAGCGCTTGCAACTCAGTAAAAGCTTTGATTTGACGTTATGCGACATGATTGATTTTATGGCTGCCTGACTATCTATGTAAAAATTTAAATCTATCTCTGCCGAATTTCTATTTCCGCTAGAAATTCTGCTGCTTTTTTGATTGCAAGGATTTCAGCTTGATAAACGCTACAGTTATCGTTGAGTCTGAAAGATTTACGTATCTGTAGTGATTCAATGAAGAAGCCCGCACCTGTGCCTATATCCATCTTAGAGCCATCAGTGTAGACAGCCAAGCCTGTAAAGGGCTCGCCATTGTCCCAATCTGCTCTTTTCGGTATAATCATCTGTGGTACTGTTGAGAAGTCCAAAACCGGTACCATATAATCGGTGCCTTCACCGAAGATTGGTTCTGGCTGAGAGTTCTCCACATTTCTTTGAAAAACAGTCGCATGGCCATATGGCCTACTCTTCCAGTAGCCTTATTCCTTGAGCCTTAAGGCACTTTTTGCAGCAGCCATCTCTGTGAAATGATCTAGAGGTAGCTGGTGTAATATTACATCCAATGCTGACTGCGGCGTGCTTTTGAGGGCTCCTGTGATACTAAGGCTAGCTAGTCTCTGTGTCTTAGTTAATTTTGCTAATAATCTCCCGTTTCTCATGGCGCTCCACCAGACTAAACAACCATAGGTAGTAATAGGCCTGACTACCGACCGGTAGATCCAATCTACAACTTTCGGTTTCAGACCCCAGCTTTTACCTATGGAGTTCCTGCACATGTAGAGGGCATTGAGGCCTTTTTTATATCTTTCTTCAGTGTTCCTAATCCAATTCAGCTTGCGATCTAGAATCACTCCAAGATATTTAGCCTCCTGTGAGAGTGAGAGTTCAGTACCATCCAGTACTGGTTTCCTGAATGGATCTATGTTGTATTTCCTTGTAAAAAGAACTAGTTCTGTTTTCCTGGGATTTATACCTAGGCCACTTCTACTAGCCCATCCTGACAATTTCCTCAGTGCTCCCTGCATCAAATCGCTGATAGTTGGTAAGAATTTTCCCCCTATCATGATGACTACGTCATCAGCATATGTAACTACCTTATTGCCATCATCAGAAAGGGATCTGAGGATACTGTTCACAGCGAGAAGCCACAGAAGAGGGGATAAGACCCCTCCCTGTGGCGTCCCCCTAGTCACAAGTTTCCTTATCGTTCCGATCCCCAGAGTCGAGTTGATGATACGATGCCTTAGCATCGAGTCTATCCACCCGACGATAAAGTTCGGAACGTGTAGATCCCTCAGAGCGCTACTGATGGCATCGGACTCTATGTTGTTAAAGGCTCCTTCTATATCTAGAAATGCTGCAAGCGTATACTCTTTCAATTCTAGATTTCTTTCTATGTAGCTGACAACCTCATGAAGTGCGCTCTCTGTTGATTTGCCCTTAAGATAGGCATGTTGAGCTTCACTTAAAGAATTGCTGTCTATGCTATCTCTGAGATATGCATCTAAGATGCGTTCCATTGTCTTAAGGAGGAAGGATGACAGGCTGATTGGTCTGAAGTCCTTAGCGGACGAGTGACTAGGCTTGCCTGCTTTGGGTATGAATACAACCCTTACCTCCCTCCAGTTCTTTGGGATAAATCTTAGGCGTAGACATGCTTTAAACATACGTACAAGATGTTTTATAATCACATCCGTCGCTTGTTGCAGCATGGCTGGAAAGATACCATCCATACCCGGGGATTTGAAGGGCTGGAAGGTATCAATCGCCCATTTTATTCTGTTCTCATTGACTATTTTATCTATGCTAACTTCATCAAATTGGGAGAGATTGTCTATTGTTGTCATGGCGACCTCACCGACGATCTCTGTGCAATTTGGGAAGTGGGTCTCTGCTAAGAGGCCTAGTGTCTCTTGGCCCGATGCCGTCCATGTACCATCCAGTTTCTGGATGTGTCCTAGAGGTTTCGGGTCCTTTGACAGGACTCTTCTAAATCTAGCTCCCTCGTTAATGTTGTCTATTGTCTCGCAGTAGACAACCCAGGACGCTCTCTTTGCTCTTTTTAAATCTGCCTTGTAGATGTTGAAACTAACTTTGTAGTTTTCCCAATCTTCATTGCTACCTGTCCGTTGAGCCCTGTTGTACAGTTTCCTGGTATTCTTTCTTTGCTTTCTAAGCTCAGCGGTCCACCAGTACGGCTGAGTCCTTTTTCCCGGGAACGTTTTAGGACATGACCGAATGAAACTGTTTGACAGTGCCGACGTCAGGTTGTTGACATAATTGTCAATATCTGCTCCCGTGAACGTATCGATCCTAAGATCTGTAAGGTCTGACTCCACGTGATGGTGGAATTTTGACCAGTTCGTTCTTTTGGGATTCCTGTATGGTTCTATGTTTCTTTGTTCTATGTTAATCTTGAAGAGTATTCTCTTGTGATCAGAGAAGGAGTGTTCACTTGATACTCTCCATTCTGTTATAAACGAACTATCCATGTTAGTCAAAGTTAAATCTAGTACTTCTTCTCTAACCCTAGTTTTGAAAGTGGGGGTGTTACCTACATTACAAATTCTAAGGCTAGACAGTGTAATAAATTCAAAAAGTGACTCACCTCTTTCGTTGATATCTGTGCTACCCCATTGCGTATGGTGAGCATTGGCGTCGCAACCCACGACAAGTCTCCATCTTTTGTTGGACGCATATGCTATCAGTTGTTCCGTGTTAGTTCCAGGTGGATTGGGTACCTCATATGGCATGTAAATTGAGGCAAATGTCAGGGTTTCCCCGAGGATTGTCTCCAAACATGCCACTGTTGAGTCTCCAGAACTGAAACTTGTGGATAAAATTAGACCTAAACTCTTCTTGGCTACTATACAGGTTCTTACCTTATCCTCCGTGCTCGGTGTAATGACAGTGTAGTTTTTTGCCGCTAGTCCTTTCACCCTATTGTGAACAATCCATGGCTCCTGGACCAGGGCAACATCAATTTGCTTGTCGGTGATATACAGGAGAAGGTCGGCAGCGGCGGCTTGGCAGTGATGCAGATTAATCTGCACCACATTTAGAAATTTCTTAACCGTCACGTTTACCATCGACACCAGGGAGACGAAACCTGATGGTGCCAAGCCCGAAATTGACGATACCTTTCCTTTCCTTTAGGTATACTACCGATTCTTTGTCAACAATCAAACGCAGATCTTTGCCAAAGTCTCTCTTGCTGTTGGTGGGTAAAACCTCCCATGATGCAATTTTGAGACCTTTGTTCTGTTTCGCTAACAGTCGCAGTATTTTTACCTCTTCCGGGACGGGAGGGGGTAACCATACTGTAACTATTGTGCGAATTGGTAGTGTGGACGTCTGTACCACTTCAAGGGCGGCGTTTGGCCATGGGGTTTTCAGATTGCCAATTGTGGTTTCCAAAAAGACCAATGATCTTTTGTTACCACAATTGACGATCTTTGCACCCTTGCTCCACTCTGCTCCCCTGAACGATATGTCATCGTCACACCACTTATCCGCCAGCATTTCATCAAGTAGCAGCGACTCCAGTAGCAGCCATCTTTCAGAGTTGATCCTGCCATCTGGATCCGATCTGTCGATGACTGCTACTCTTAGTTCCGATGGAACTTGGGAGTTGTCGAGGTGCTTCTGCTTTTTCGACACCTCCACCTGAGGTTCGTCGCCCGATCTAGCTCTCTTGAGGGTCTGACCACCAGCATAGGGCTTAAGAGCCGCTTGGCTGGTGGAGGGACCCTCAAGAGATCCACGTGCTTTGTTGGTCTCAGTTGGAGGAGAAGATGAAGCATTTTTACCTTTGCCGTTTTTGTTTTTGTCGTTCCTGTATCTGTTAGCGTGTTTGTTGGTGTCGTTTTTAGGTGCTCGTGTATTTGTATCGTCTGTTGGCAATCGAGGAGCCTTGCCCGTCTTGTATGAAGGAAGACTGCTGATCAGGAGACGATCGACAAACTCATGCGGGTAATTTCTTTCAAATTTAGCCACACTTTGTCGATGTCTCCTGAGCAGTGTTTTTTCCTTGTCCGAGAGCAGAGCGAAGTCGCGTCCTACAAACCTTTTCAGGATACCGCAGGAGCGCCTATAGCCGCTTTTGGCCTTCTGCTCTATGGCTTTGCTCTGCTTCGATGTGCTCTGGGACTCCGAGTTAGCTGTGGCGTTCTTCGCTTCATCACCTTTAGGCTCTGTCCCTAGCAGAGTCTTAGACTCTTTGGGAGAACCTCCGGTGAATTCGCTGGAACCCGATACAGCCAATTCTTTGTCCACTGCATCCTGACGTAGCAGAGTGGCCGCCATTGTCGTCCGGGGCGGGTCGGCATGTGCCGACTCATCGATTGGCGGGTCGGCGTGTGCCGACTCATCGATTGGGGACAGAACCAAAGCCGTCAGCGAGTTCTCATCGATCTCAACGACCCCAGTAGTAGGCTCCGGCTCACCATGAATTTCTCTTGGAGATTGAGTCAATGTGACATCAAGCTCGTCAGAGAGAATCCATAGTTGGTCAAAGCCCCCTATGGTGTCACTAAGATCACTGAAAGATCCCAGTGAAGACTCCCGTTCTGCCTCCAATTGGCGCTGGAGTTCAGTCTGCTGCTCCAAAATGGCGCCAGTAATCCGTCCAAGATCTAGAGTCGTCCGTTTGTCCGTTCCCTTACAAGTCGTAACATTCCGTTCCGTGTCTTTACATAGAGTAGTCAGTGGGCGTTCCTTGGTCAAGCTTTCAAATCTGTTGAGGCCGCTGGCGACACGTAGAGGAGACTGTATGTCTCCACCGTGCCCGCCGGAAGTCGCCGCCTCTGCTCCTTCCGACGTTGGGGTGTATATTACCACCTCCGACTTTGAACTTTCATTGTATTCCATCCCATTAAAATTCCCTGTGTATGCTTTTTTGTGTGTACTAGACCTATGTAAGTGAACCCTAGGTGACTAGGGTTCGATAGGTGCTAGTGCGACCGGTGTGCATACAGGAGAACACCGGTTAAAAGATTACCCTCAGGTTTGTACGGTCTTCTCCAGAGGATCGAACTGAGTGAAAAAGTTGTTATACCTTCCAGATTATTGGAACAGTTAGGGATGTAAAACTGTTCCAATTGTATGGGAAGGAGAGAGGTAACCTTTGGTCATGTAGACGAACAATCGGTCTACCACCCCAATTAGTTCGACTGCACTTAAGCCCCTACATCGCGACAAGATTGTTACCTCTGGTAGAGGAACAAATTAGTAAAGTTTAACGAGAATGCGCGATGTGCCTTGGCAAAGGCATGTCGAATCAAGGGCTCCTTTGGGAGGCTGTTTAATAGTAGAACTTTGCCGGTTCGGACTAAGTTATTGCTGTATAAGATAAGTATAAGGCCGGTCTTGCTCTATGGTTTCCCAATTTGGTTTACGATTTCCCCAACGGTTATGAAGAAGTTTGGCATTTTGGAACGTAAAATACTTCGCTGTTGTATAGGTAAAAACTTTCAATCATTTAATAAGCGTTTCTCAAACAGATTTGTGTATGAAACTGCCTCTGTCTTACCCATTCCTGTGTATGTGATGGACTTAATTAAGAGATTTGTAAACAGACTTTTAATACACGATAACCCGTTGATACAGGGTGTAATTCGGGATCAATCTGGTTTCGATTGGTATAACAATTATTGTATCGCATCTCTTGGAATGGATTTATCTATGGACGTGGCGTCGACTTTGTGTACTGAGTTCTATAGTCATGCTCACCCCGGCACACACAGAGGTTAGTTGTTCACTTAAATGTAGAAGGTATTTTGGGTGTTGTGTATTTGGCGTTGTTTGTTGTGCTTTCGAAGGATTTGATGTTTCCAGACTGTGCGAGAACGAAGTTCAAACAATTTGATTGCGTTGGGTTTTGTTTTTGTGGCATTTCGGAGCATCCAGTTTTTTCGGTGATGTTCGATGAAGGCTGAATATGCTACATTCAAACTATCACTATTATGTTTAATATTTTGGTTGTTGTTTTTTATATCTTCTCACATTGAATATATTAGGGTTAGATTAAGTTTTAGATTAAGTATTAGATTAAGTTTAGATTAAGTATTAGATTTAAGCATATTACATATGAGATAAGCTCTCACGTTATGTAAGTGCCGGGAGCAAGCACGAATTCTCCACCTTTACAGTCAATGTATATATGTTACACTTAATATTAAAAAAGCAAGATGCTGTATAATTACTTTATAGTTATTAGAACAATACGTAATAGTTTTAAGAATTTTCTAAATTATGTTTTCAAAAACCATTTGTATGTTATAAAAAGACTCAATAAATCTAACTTGAACTTGAATGACACTCCAAAAAATGTTGAAATTTCGATGTACGTTATAAAAATTAGTTTTTGGTTTGGTTTAAAGGACCAGAAAGCTTTCCCAATCCGTGCA
Organism: Polietes domitor; assembly: GCA_947397865.1. Classification (NCBI taxonomy): domain Eukaryota; kingdom Metazoa; phylum Arthropoda; class Insecta; order Diptera; family Muscidae; genus Polietes; species Polietes domitor. The sequence continues at coordinate 114,184,961 of OX377618.1, forward strand.
CTCGGAGACCCTATTGGATCCATTGTACATATCCTTGTACCTCAAAAGTATATATGTAAATGTGAATTAGATGACAGGGAGGTGTGGGATAGAGGAAAAGCGGGAATATGGGTTGTGGTGGAATAGAAGGTGTTAAGTGAGTGGAAGAAGTTAGGAAGTCGAGTTTTGTTTGACTGTGCAGTTGTCTTTCTTCCTTATAATTGCTGTGACCTATGAGTAATACGAGGATACCTCTGGGTAGCTTGACATTGGCGTACCTTATGGTTCTCATTCTTACTGATAGGTGCCGGATTCATTGTTATCATCAGTGTAAATCAGAAATCAGAAACTACCCATAATCCAGTCCAGGCCCTTCGAGAATCTCAGCAGGTCGTGGATGGTGAGGGTGTCGATGTCATCAATGTTCCTAATTATATAGTCTCCTAGGTGTGTTTTCCTACGTACACAGAGAGAGGGGCACATACATAAAATGTGCTCGACCGTCTCAGTCTCATCCTCGTCCTCACACAGTCGGCAGTAGTCCACAATACCTATGTGCCACCTGCTGAGCCTGCTTCTAATGTTACAGTGCCCTGTGTAGATTCCCATGAGCGTACGCAACTCTACTTTGCCTAACTTTTAAAGTTCTTGTTTTCTGTTTGTCTGCCTTTGACCAGGTGGCCCTAGCAATCCTACAGGTTGATAAATTAATCCATGTTGAGTTCATAATTGTCCATCTGCTTGACTCAATCAGTCTATAGAAAACGCCTATCGGTGAGTTTCACTGAGTTTTCGGCTTGCGAGATTTCCATGGATGAGCCATTTCTGGCCAGTTCATCTGTTAGTTCGTTCCCACTGATATTGCTATGTCCGGGAACCCAGCAAAGACGGACCACATGGCTTCTGAGGTCATCCAGCGAGCGCTTGTAACTCAGTAAAAGCTTTGATTTGACGTTATGCGACATGATTGAGTTAATGGCTGCCTGACTATCTATGCAAAAGTTTATATCTGTTTCCGCCGGAATTTCTATCTCCGCTAGAAATTCTGCCGCTTTTTTGATTGCAAGGATTTAAGCTTGATAAACGCTACAGTTATCGTTGAGTCTGAAAGATTTACGTATCTGTAGTGATTCAATGTAGAAACCCGCACCTGTGCCTATATCCATCTTAGAGTCATCAGTGTAGACAGCCAAGCCTGTAAAGGGCTCGCCATTGTCCCAATCTGCTCTTTTCGGTAAAATCATCTGTGGTACTGTTGAGAAGTCCAGAACCGGTACCAAATAGTCGGTACCTTCATTGAAGACTGGTTTTGGATGAAAGTTCTCCACATTTCTTTGAAAAACAGTCGCATGACCGTATGGTCTACTCCTCCTTGAGTCTTAAAACGCTTTTTGCAGCAGCCATCTCTGTGAAATGATCCAGAGGTAGCTGGTGTAATATTACATCCAATGCTGACTGCGGTGTGCTTTTGAGGGTTCCTGTGATACTCAGGCTAGCTAGTTTCTGCGTCTTAGTTAATTTTGCTAATAAAATCCCGTTTCTCATGGCACTCCACCGGACTAAACAACCATAGGTAGTAATGGGCCTGAGTACCGACCGGTATATCCAATCTACAACTTTCGGTTTCAGACCCCAGCTCTTACCTATGGAGTTCCTGCACATGTAGAGAGCATTTAGGCCTTTCTTATATCTTTCCTCAGTGTTCCTGATCCAGTTCAGCCTGCGATCTAGAATCACCCCAAGATATTTAGCCTCCTGTGAAAGTGGAAGTTCGGTGCCATCCAGTACTGGTTTCCTGAATGGATCTATGTTGTATTTCCTTGTAAAAAGAACTAGCTCTGTTTTCCTAGGATTGATGCCCAGGCCACTACTACTAGCCCATCCTGATAATTTCCTCAGTGCACCTTGCATTAAATCCCTCCCTGATAGTTGGTAAAAATTTCCCCCTACCATGAAGACTACGTCATCGGCATATGCAACTACATTATTGCCATCATCAGAAAGGGATCTGAGGATACTGTTCACAGCGAGGAGCCACAGAAGTGGGAATAAGACCCCTCCTTGTGGTGTTCCCCTAGTCACCAGTTTCCTTATCATTCCGATCCCCAGAGTCGAAAAAGTTCGGAACGTGTAGATCCCTTAGAGCGCTACTGATGGTGTCGTACTCTATGTTATTAAAGGCTCCTTCTATATCTAAAAACGCTGCAAGAGTATACTCTTTCAATTCTAGATTTCTTTCTATGTAGCTGACAACCCCATGAAGTGCGCTCTCAGTAGATTTGCATGTTGAGCGTCACTTAGCAGATTGCTATCTATGCTATCTCTTAGATATGCATCTAAGATACGTTCCATTGTCTCAAGGGGGAAGGATGACAGGCTGATTGGTCTGAAGTCCTTAGCGGACGAGTGACTGGGTTTGCCTGCTTTGGGTATGAAAACAACCCTTACCTCCCTCCAGTTCTTTGGTATAAATCTGAGGCGTAGACATGCTTTAAATATACGCACGAGATGTTTTATAATCACAACCGTCGTCTGTTGCAGCATGGCTGGAAAGATACCATCCATACCCGGGGATTTGAAGGGCTGGAAGGTATGTTATCTATGCTGACTTCATCAAATTGAGAGAGATTATCGATTGTGGTCATAGTGACCTCACCGACAACCTCTGTACAATTAGGAAAGTGGGTCTCTGCTTGTAGTTTTCCCAATCTTCATTGTTACCTGTCCGTTGAGCCCTATTGTACAGTTTCCTGGTGTTCTTTCTTTGCTTTCTAAGCTCAGCGGTCCACCAGTACGGTTGAGTCCTTTTTCCTGGGATCTTTTCAGGGCATGACCGAATGAAACTGTTTGACAGTGCCGACGTCAGGTTGTTGCAAGAGTATTCTCTTGTGATCAGAGAAGGAGTGATCACTTGATACTCTCCACTCTGTCATAAACGAACTATCCATGTTAGTCAAAGTTAAATCTAGTACTTCCTCTCTAACCCTAGTTTTGAAAGTGGGGGTGTTACCTACGTTACAAATTTTTAAGCTAGACTAGGCTAATAAATTCAAAAAGTGACTCAACTCTTTCGTTAATATCTGTGCTACCCCATTGTGTATGGTAAGCATTGGCGTCACAACCTTTTGTTGGACGCATATGCTATAAGTTGTTCCGTGTTAGTTCCAGGTGGACTAGGTTTCTCCAAACATGCCTCCGTTGTGTCTCCAGAAAAAAATGAAAAAACCGTTCACCGGTTTTTTATATTTCACAAAAAAAGAACTCTAACAAAACATTTGTCGTCGCAAAGTTCTTCAAAAAGTTGCATTAATTGCGTTAGTTTGCATATTCAACATTTAAATCGTGAGTTATGGTCGTGAGTTCAATCAAAAATCCTATAGAATAGATATAGAATTTTCGCGGTAACTTTTTAAGAAAGCAACTTTTGAGGAGAGCATTTTTAAGGTTTGAGACGATATAACAAAAATATTTATAAACTTATTTGGAATTTTAGAATTACAATTTATCAGGCTTTAGAAAGGAAATTAATTAGTTCAAAAATATCTATATATTATTTCAATTTTAAATTTTACAGACTAAAAACTATTTAATGCTGTTATTCCCTTTTTATATTACAACAGCCGCACTTCACTGACGATAGAAATGAGTTCTATGTTCCTTTCTTGGTGTTCGTTGCTTCCCTTAATCGCCCACTCCCTTTCGTGTAATTTAATTGACACTCTTCTCTTTCTGTCGTTGTTCGACCAATGTGTAAGGCATTGGGGGAGTACAGCAACGGTAAGAAGTGAGGTTTGACAATTGTAGGTACATATTTGGACTCAGTTTTTTTCTTTCTGTAAGTCCTAATGATTGGTATGTTTAAAATACAATTTACCAACATACGACAGCGATTATTTTTGTCGTGTATGTTCACGTAGATTTGCATCAGCCTGATGCTCTTGCTCTTTCTGAGGCTCAGGTGTGTGAGGATTCTGATCCACAAGATTTGCACTTACACCCTGTCGCTTTTACGCTATACGAAAAGTGGAATAGATCCATCCACCAGTTTGGTGAGCGTAAGGTCGTTGCTCTAGATAGCTCCACGGCCATTGATAAAGTCTGGCTCGGCACACTCTTATCAAAGCTTATCGCTTTTGATGTTGATAGTGCCTTCTCTCGATTTATATCGAGCTTCCTCAGCGATCGCACTATACGTGCAGATGGGTTCTCATCCGACTAGCATAGGTTAACCGCAGGAGTACCACATGGCTCTGTCCTTTCCCCTCTCTATTTCTTAGTTTCATCAACGACCTCTTGGATCAGACTTCGAATCCAATCCACTCATTTGCGGATAACAGCAACCTCTGTCATTCATACTCATTCGGTAATAGACCAAGTCGTCAAGAAATTGAAGACAAGAGCTGATGCCATTTCTGATTGGGGTGAGTGAACAGAGTATATTTTAGTGCACTTATTGATCCTTGTTGTCTCACAAGCGATTCACTGATCCAACGGTGTCGTCAATTTCAATGAACGGTGTGGATATTGAGTAATCAGATACTCTTGATGTTCCGGACATGAAAATACAATGCGATGTTCGTTGGACAAAACATGTATCTGATGTGTCGAAAGAAGCTTTCAAGTGTATTGGCTTTTTAAAGCGGTATAAGAAATACTTCACTCCCTTTGATCTTCTCAATATCTACGCTACCTACATCAGACCAAAGATGAAATTCAACTCCATTATACGGTCGGGTGCTATCGATACTTTCATGGTGTTTGTTTTTCAGATATTCGAGATCTTGTAATGTCCGTGAGATACGCAACTTTCCAGAAACTCCGACCCATTCGATGGCGATTTGACTGCCGGCCGCACTACACACTACAGAATGAATTCGTTCTTCGTCCTTTCAATTCGTATGTGGAATCGACTTCCATTGCCCAGCTAATTATGATATTCAGAAATTTAAAACAGAATAACTTCAATAACATATCTTCCTTCCGTTGCATTTATAGGGGACATCCCTGAGTGTTGGTTCAGTGAAAAATAAAAGTTACCTAGCGATCGACATACACCGAGTAGCACAATACATTTTATGTCGTAGCATATTTTGACTTATGCTGATAGACATGATTTTGAAATCTACTATACTCAACAGTCAATATTCGATTTTGGAATAATTTTATGCTATGTCTTAAGTTCAACTTGGAATAATAACGCAACTCAGAAATGCCTTTACGACATTCAATGATTTACTTCTTAAGCACTCCGATGATGGATAGAGAATAAAAACATAGTTTTTATAATTCTCAATAATAATGCGAGATATACTGTTAACCTATTTGTATTATATGAGATATGCTATTAAAGCTTGCCTTATATCCAGATAAATAACAGGATATCACCAACAAAATCGTTTACAATTTTTAATCGGATTTGGGTATTAATAAATCAGTTTGAGTATGACTCGAGTTATGCGGCAATGCTTCGTGACGACATACATTATGGCATATTAACCCTAGAAAGATAACCTACGTCTGAGAGACGTATGTCTTTTTAATTTTTCGCGCTCCCTCTCTCGAATGTTTGTGCAACACGTTGCTGTTTTTGTTTTTCTCAGTCGTCTACAGTAGCCAATAACGCATTTAAATAATAAAGAAATATATAAAGAATCCATGTAAGTACAAAAAAGGTAAAAAATATTTCCAAAAATGTTGTCACCATAAAGAAAAACTATGATACGTCCCACAGACGTATGGTTATCTTTTCCGTAGCTTCCAATAGGGTTATCTTTCTAGGATTAACCAAATATTATTCTAAGACTCATTTTAGCAATCCTACCTAAAAACAATCGTTTGCTTTAGTCATCCACCACTCACAGCAGAGGACAGCCGAGATGGATTTAGTGCCGTAGTAGTAACCAGAAGGTCCGCTGTTTTACCCCCGGTAGCGGCGGATTTTTTAACCCTCTAACAGGCAAATGACAAATTTTAATGCACGAGGCCGTGATTTTTTAGAGAAATATGTGCATACAAATAATATTGTATTATATTCAAATATTTTGTGTTTGTGGGCGGAAATACATAGGTTGTATTAAAAAGCCTTGCCATTTAATTTTGGTTTTCTCATTCAAAGGTTAAATTGTTCGCAGATAAATGTGTGAGTAACTGAAAATACATCGAAAATTACCTGTAAATATGCGCCCTAGAAATGTTGAATATGCAATAAAATATGTGTAATTTTTCTTGTGTAAATAAATAAACCCAGAAATTAAATTCTGATTTTTTCTTCAATTTTTAGATTTAACAAAATATTCTTACCTGTTAGCCGAAATACTCTTACTGATTTTGCAATAGGCTATAGGAACATTAAACCGACATAGTACATCAGTTTTGGTCTGTACAATTTCTTAGAAAAATCTGAGTCCGTCTGACTGGGTGATATGACAAAAGGAAATATCCAAAATTGATCAAAATTAGATTTGGTTAATTTTAAAAAAGTTTTGATTTCTATTCTCCAGCAATTTTAGGCATTGCTTATTTTTGGCTTAAAATGGGTATCTAGGGAACCTTGTTTTATCAAATAAGTCATTGATGTTGTTTTTTTGTTATGAGTACACCATTCTCTTTCACCCCAATGAACGTACATATGTACATATGCAAATCAAACAAGCAATCTGTGCGACAACCGACACCACATCAAACCCTAAAAGTTGCGTCGGTTGGGTAAGAAAAAATTTCCTATTTTATATTTTTGTAATGGAAATGTTTATAATATTCGAGATGACATTTGGATACAGGATACAGTATTTTCCATATTCAAAATTGTTGCCATAAGCTAATTTATATGCAAATAAAAACAAACTCAACTATTGTCTTTGATATTTCACTTATATAGGTATGTTCACATATGTTCGTACACATGTATATACGTAGTATTACATAGATGTGTTAACATATGTTAATATGGGTTTCGGTGTGAACTCTACGTTACACTTCGAAAAGGACTATTTCAACAGTACTCTGAGTTTGTAGGCTTCCTACTTTTGCGTTAGACATTTATGATCTAATAGAAATGTGAACAAAGTTTTCTCATAAATCTAAACGTACATGCAAAATATACAATCACGATTGCAATACGTCAAGTCAGTGTCCAATACCCTTTCACCGTAATGAATGAAGTATAGAGTAGATCTAGGCCGACTTAGGCTGTATGTTTTTTTGCACATAACCCCTAAAAGTATACACACATGTATGCATACAAATGTGGATGTTTGACTGACATATATGTATGTATGGATATGATGTGGCCTTTTATTGTAATATCGAATCTTATCTTTTTGAAGTTGAAATGTAATTTGCATATTTGTAAGACCATTTACTAGAAAATTTTCGATTATTTTAACCAGAATCGTGGAAGGTTGCCACATTTTCAACACAGAAATCCTTTTCACCATTATACAACATTTAACGGCTTCGAAGGCTTTAACACATATCACATAATGGATAATGGAATATACAATTCTTTATTGCAACTAGTTCTATTATATATATGAACTAGCATATGCATATGCTACTTCATACGCATAAAGTATATATATTCTGGGCCGTGGTAAAATTCTAAGACGATCTAGTCATGTTCGTCTGTCCGTATGTCTGTCTGTTGAAAGCATGAACGAAATGAGTTAGGAAGTTAGCATTTTCCGTAAATGTGTCTTACTGTTGCAGATCGGTTGGGATTGAAAGTGGGCGAAATCGGCCCAGAGGGAAAAAAATTCCCTAACAAGGACTGAAACTACTCCTTAATATTTGGATTATTTCAGAAATTTTCTACAGAATTTCTGCTTTATATGCACTTAAAATTTATTGCGTTCATTCCTCATGTAGCATGAAAGCACCAAAAAGTAAAAAAATAGCGATCGAAATGGTACCTATGATACGACAACATGCAATTCGGTGTGTACATCCCTAGAATTGAGTAGACACGTAAAAATCTTTTGACATTAGTATCTTTAGGGTCAAAATTGGATAAAGTTTGTACCAACCAATCGACTGTAGCTAGGATCATAGGCTGCGTAGATGTGAAAAACAAGAGGATTTTGCCAAATTGGTACTTTTAGGGTCTAAATGAAAGAAGGAAATGAAAAAAATTGAATCAGAAAATTAGGTTCATACATTCCACAGTAGACGCGTAACATATTGTGCAGAATGGTACTAAAGCATCAGAATTTATTTAAAGCAGTATGCCTTATAGTTTAAAATAGTAAAGAAATATCGTAATGTTCATAAAAAATATCACAATTTCCCTAATATGGTAGTGCACTTCTATGTATATAGTCGACAGCCTCTAATCTGCAGGCGATACTGTGGAATTCACTCCGTGGTGGAGGGTATATAAGATTCGGCCTGGTCGAACTTAACATCTTGTTTTATTTCATGTTTCGAAAATTCGGCAGTTTAAGGATATCCCTTTTAGGGTAAATCGCTTGTAAACGGTCACGTACCGACTTGCCATATACATTTTATCGTTGTCCCAAATATCGTAAAAAAGTTGTTTTATTTCAAAGAATTCGACCAAAACAAAAACTCTTTATAAGTGATTTGCTGATTCGTCAACAACAATGTAATATGTTTATCATCCTTGTCCTCAAAATAGTCATGAAAAATCCACATTATATTAAAAGTTGTTTTATTGTAAAGAATTCAACCAAAACAAATTATAAATGATTTGTTGATTTATCAACAGTCTGGGAATATTTTGATAATCCTATGTCGTGAACAAGCTTTTTATTTAAAATTGCAGTAATTTCGTCCTAGACAATGAAATAGTGGTCTACTGATGCAATTGATGCATACTTCTAAATTCTAAAATTTAGTCTAAATTATTTAACTTTCATTTGATTTGAGTAAGTACGTTAATTTATTGTAAATTTCTCCTTAAAAAATTTGTGCGTGTGATTGATAGCTGTCGGCGGAAATTTTAAAAAATATTTTATATTTTGAGTGTAATTTTAACATTTTATTTAGATTTTTCGAATGAAAGAATTATCATATTTATGATTTTGTCTTAACCTCAGTGGAAATTTTCATCAAAGAAACATTTCATAAAATTTATGAAACATGTTTCATAAAACACATATCAATGAAAAATGTCATAGAATTTATGAAACATTTCTTAGAAACTATGAAATGCAATTTTTCATTCGATGAACTTTTGTCAAAAAATTCAGTATTTTTCAGAATATGATTTATGAAATATATCATACATTTTATAAAGAATCTTCATTAATTTTCTGAAAAAGTTTCATAAATATTAACAATTTGTACTGAAGTTTTCCATATAAACAAAAAAGCGAAAAAAGATCTGACTTGTTGACTAACCAATCAACACACACCATCATTGCGAGAGTCTTTGACATGAATATGTATTTGACCAAAATTAGGGTACATACTTATGTCAGAGTTACCAAATGACAAATGAGAATTCAACCGAATAAAGTCGACACACTAAAAATGAATGTTATGAAACATTTCATAAGAACTATGAAATCCTTCATTATATTTATGAAGTCATTTCCTAACACTAATATGTTATTGGTTCTGACATATTTCATGATATTAAAGAATTGTTACTTTAATACTATGATCTTATGAAGCTAAGTTGACTACATAGCGAATTTAAAAAGTTCTGTTTGTAGTAACAATCAAATACCCATTATTATTGTCAGTAATGTAAATATTTGAATTTGAAATATATCTAAAATTCCAATTTATATAGTAAATCTTAATTAATGCTTAAAATAATCACTAAAATATTTTTTAATATTTCCCGTATTCCCGGGAAATTAAAAATTTGGACGGGAATTCCCGGACCCCAAACCCTAATTCACAGTTAAAATCTTATATGCACACCAATTTCTCGATTCCAGATCATAAGGAATTTTTATATCGAATTGTTTTTTAAAAGCAGAAAAATATTTGCCAATTTCTTCCTTAAGCTGCGACGGATCATTTGACATGTAATGAAAATCATATCTCCAGCGAAAATAAAATTTTACAAAAACATCCAATTTGTATTTTTTGTTTACCGTGATCTGCCATTTTTGGTCAAAAAGCTCGATCTTAAAAAAAACATGGACACGCATCACTAATTTTAACCCATATAGTTTCATGATTGTAATGTTCATACAGAACTCCATGATTCTAGGTGCAACACTGTGGTCGGTACCATTTTTATTCCTTTTTGTCTTAAATTTCCATTTATGTTAGTACAATTTTTGGCTGGCACCCTTTTGCACATAAAAATAAAAATTTCGAAAAATCCAGTGTTGCAAAAAAATACCATGTTGCGCGTCTATGCACCCAGAGAATTGTACAAAGAATTTCACGATTCTAGTTGCAGAAGTTTTGTTGGCACCATCTTTATCCTAATTCCTACTTAAACCTACAAATTTCCACTAGAGGAATATTTATACCGAATGACCATCTTCCCCATTTGAAGTGCACGGTTACTATTCAACAAATTTCAGTATTCCAGAGTTGATATTTTGGTGGGCACCATTTTAATCGCGTAATTTTTTTTTTAATTATTTTTGTTCGTCTATGGGGTCACTCAACTTTTACTTGAATTCTATTAAACGCAGATAAGATATGTCTTAACTACGAGCTCTTTACGCGCTTTTCTATAGACATAACGAATTTAGACTCCTGTATATTTTATAGATTTCTCGTAATAATTGAGTGCTTTGTAATTTTAAGAAAGGCCCAAGATTTTTCATTTGAAGCAGAAACCATCTTGCAAATATCCTCACAAAACGTTTTCATTGAAGAATCAATTCTTCCACTGCATCATTAATAATAAATCTGTAGTTTTAAGTTTTGTCAATGTTGTTTTGTGCAACAACAGAATTGTTTTCCTTTAAGCCGGGATAACGAGCTGCTACAACAAAGACATAATTTTTAACTCCAAATAAAAATTATTCTATAATTTTGATATCATTGTTTTTTGTTTTTTTTTTTTTTTTATCAGTTTTGCCAACCACGTTTTGGCGGGGGGTTTGGGGGTTCAAACTCAGAGAGGTTTCGAACATATACTTTTTAAAACCTTCTAGACTTTCTGAAGCAAACAAATATAGAATTTTTTAAAATAACTCGTCTGAAATGGCAATTTTTCAGTAAAATCGTGAAAACACGAAAATTACATAAAAAATCGTGGACTTTTTCTTGAATTTCGGACAAAGGTTATGAAAAATACAAACAAACTAAACGAACTGTGCCAATTTCAAGATTGTGTAATGCTAATTTCGGTAATGGACACTAAATTGTTCGGAAAATTTACATTTTTGTTAACCGATACCACTTCATGAAATTCGACTAGAGCAATATCTTATGAACTTTTAATTGTGTACTACAATAAAAGTTTGGAAATTTAATAACAAAATCTTTTAGCAATTTTAAAAGAGTTTTAACATACTCAAATTTTTGTTATATTTCTCACTTGTGTCAAATATTTTTCAGAGTTAGTATTTTTTGTACATATGTAACAAATATTATTCAAAAGAGAAACAACAAATTCAGTAAATTGGATCAACGTAGGAAGACGAAAATAAAATACCAATTAATTTTTTTTTTGAATTGAAATTTCTAGGTGTTTCTTCTTGCATTTCATCGAGTACAAAAATCTGTTATAAAAAGGAAGAAACATTTCCAAATATTTTATATTTAATCGGAATATGCGTATAAAGATTTTGAGTAAACATCCTGTTACTCATGTCCTATATAAATTAAAACCCCCAAAACTCATTAGACATCCTATTTAGACCCATACTTTGTCAAAAAGAATATCCAATTCTCAACATTTTCATAGAAAAAATGCGGGCCTGAAGGGTTAAGCACCGAGGAATTTGCACGTTTTTTGGTAATATTTCTTCAAAATTTGTATCGAGGGATCATATTCAAAAGTGGCTAAAACCCATTTTCTCGAAAATGAGTTTTTGTTGCCAAACTATTCTCATATTCATCTGTCATATAAATTTGGAAAAGAATTTTTTCTAAAGCCATTTTTTTTAATATTCTGATTTGGCTATCCACTCACACGTTAGTTTGTGACTACATAAGTGGATATGAACATAAAAATAATAGAAATTAAATAGTTCAACAATGCAGCAGCATAAACCGAAGGTTATAATTCGCTACAACGATTTTGTTTAAAACATTTTTCAAGATTTAAGGCATATCGTACTATCAAATTCCATCACTGCGCGTTAATAGTATTTTGATTCCCCAGTTATCAGGCTAACATAAAAATTGTGAAAAGTATCTTTAGAAAAAGTGGCATGTGATTGCTGACTTCATGGAGAATATTTATGTCAGAAAAGTTTCAGAATCCTGGATGAAGAATGTTAAAATATAAGCAATTGCAACCGCAAATTATGGATTTTTCATCGATTGTAGCGATTTTCGCCACTGGCTACATATACATATGTTACAAGCGACATTGGTTCTTAATACACAAACAAGAATTCAGCCGGATTCGTTGGCTAGATCAAAAATGTCATGCATGAAAATCACTTTAGTCATATTTCCCGTGAAAATGAAAATTTTCCAAAAAATATTCAATTTGTGCCCTGCCGCAATACACACTTTTTGTAAAAAAAGGAAAAAGGAATAAACGGATGAAGTTGGAATCTTTAAATTCGCTCTGTACATCACAGAAAATGCGTTTTTTATACAACATCGCCAAGATTTCATGAAAAACGTTATTGAGTTTACAATAAATCTTATTTATATATTTGGCCATAAATGGCTATGTGCTTATTTCAACATTCATAGCGCTCAATTTTAAACATGGTTATGAACCATGAAACCGCGAATAATAGGAAATTTCGAAAACTTTTTAATCGTAGCAATTAGTAACCCTTTTTGGATTAAACTTTAGAAGAATGATTAATAATTTCTCTTCAAATTAAAGGAGTTTTATCGCTGTCCTGAAAAGTTGTGTTTTTGTTCATAGCCACTTATGAATATAAGTCCTCGATATGTATGTATGATGCATATCCAACTATAAAAAAAAGAAATTCTGCACTTAGAGAACAAGTCTGTCAATAAAAGCAGCGATTATCTGCTGCCTATCAGCAGACACTTTTCTGCTATTACAGCAGTTTTTCTGCAATCTTACAACACCATTCACACTGCTAAAGAGTTTGCAGTTTGCTAAAATTGGCTGCTGTTAATTAAAATATAAAAATAGATAAGCGTATAGTTGCTTGGGACAATATGCTTATCATTAAAAAGACAATCGCAATATCTTTCCGTGGTAATAAATTACTTTATAGTAACTTCTATTCAAAAAAGTGTTTTTAACATGTATATCTAAGTGGTCATACTGTTCTTTCCATATGCTTAAAGTATTTTTCTATATTGCTAAAAACAGCAAACAGCTGTTTACCATCTCAGCAGATACAAATCTGCTGGCTCTTTCTCAACAGCAGAAAATCTGCTCTTTCAGTAGACTTTCAGCTTTCTTTTACTGACAAATTCCTTTGAGTGTACTGATATGATGATGCAATTTTGCCGGCGATGTCTGTCGGACGAATGTATCAAAATATTTTTCGAAGATCCTGGCAATAAAATAAACGGACACGATTGGAAATTGACTAAAATAATTGACAGAATTTTCACCTGCTTTATTTTTTGTTAAACTACAGTCAGAAAAATAGCATTCCTAAATCTGAGTAAAATTCATTCTACAATTTAGTTCAACAATTTTACTCCAGTTCAGTAAAAATTTTGTAAAAAGTTGGAAAATTAACTAAGTATGAGTAAAGTTTCATTCTTTCACAGCCGTAGTAAATAGTTCATTTACTAGAAATAGGGTAGTAGATTTACTTAAAAACATTTCTTTGGATCTAGTAAAAAATTCTTACCATTGAGTAAATTCATACTTATGTGGAAGAATATTTCCAAGCTTTTAAGTGAGAAAAAATCTGAAATTTTTTGTATGGAAAATTTAACTTAAAATGAGTTTTTTCCTAAAATGAAGTTAAAATGTTTATTGAAATGTATGCCGAGTTCTTCATACATTTAAGTATTAATGAACATTTAAAATTGTTTAAAAAATTCTTGAATATTAATCTAAGAAGCAATTCTCGTTCGTTTGCGGAGACTTATTTCTTAAATACTTTAAGAATAATTCTAAACAACCACTGCGAAGTGCCTCTCTTGCCTTCGCAGCAATCATTGAGTAAGAGCTCAGCACTTTATGGCAGAGGTATCATTTTTTGTACAAGTTTTCCAAAACCATTTGTTAGATTTTTTAGTTAAATTGTACTTATTTTAATTTCACTTTTTTCTATGAATCAAGTTTCTCAGTAAATTAAAAAATTACTTGTTTTAAGGAAAAAATAAGCAAAATTGACCTCAGTTTAAGTGAATATTTACTTGATTTTAGTAAAAAAATTACTTACGTTTAGGAAAATTTCAGCAAAATTTTACTAAGATTTAGTAAAAATTTACTTGGTTTGAGTAAAAATTCATTTAGTTTTGGGAAATTTTTACTTAAATTAAGTAAAAATTTACTTGGTTTTAGGAGTAATTTACTTAGATTTAGCAAAATTTCAACAAAATTTTACTTAGATTTAGTAAAAATGTACTTGGTTTGAAGAAAAACTTACTGGAATCTCCCTCAGTTTGAGTAAATATTTACTGGTTTGAGGAAAATTTAACTAGAATCAAGTTCAAAGCATGTACTAATTTGAAGGAAAAGTTTGAACTTGATTTGTGGAAATTTTGCTTTAGCGCTATACGAAGTTCAATTTTCCTAATTTTTGGTTAATTTTAACTCATTATAGGGTTCACTTTTTTATGAGTGTAGTTTCACGCCAAATGTTTGTAACACTGAAAAATAATTAAGCTATTTGACAATAGATTTTTTTCTGTAGATCCAGAATCCATTTTAAATTGTCTTTATCAAATATTGCATATCGTGTTACATTTCAGCTAAGGTTAAAGTGGAACAGAGGAACAAATTGGAACATACTATTTAGTTCGTTCCAACGGAGTTAATTCTTTAAGTATTAGAGAAGATATATTCCAGATGATGATCAAAATTTTGGATCTCTACCGGGTATGGGAACAAGTGGATGTCTTTTCAAGCATGGTAACCTTTTTTCACTGAACCAACACTCAGGGGATGCCCCCTATAAATGCAGTGCATTGCTTTGGCTAAAGGAAGATATATAGGATAGGAGGGAGGAAAAGAGGAGAAGTATTTGTTGAAATCTGTTTTGAATCTTAGGATGTCATAATTGGCGGGAAAGATATTTGGCGGAAGTCGATTCCACATACGAGTTGAGCGAGCGAAGAACGAAATCATTATTTAATGTGTAGAGCGGCCAGCTGTCCAATCGAAAACAAATGGATGAAAGTTCCTTAAAATTCGCGTATCTCTACCGGACATTCGGTAAAGACACGTTCAGTATTAGATCAGGAATATCCGAGGAACAAACACCATAAAAGTATTGATAAAACACATTACGACTGTGTTCAAGGAAAACAATAGAATTGGATATCCTAACTATCAACACCATCACCCTCCTCTGAACACGGTCAAGTAGCTCCAAGGAGGATCTTGGAGCACCTGACCATATATGGGAGTTGTATTCCATCTTAGGTCTGATGTACGTAATGTAGATACCCAGTAGGAAGTCTGGTGTCAAGTGTCTCCAAGTCACCACTCTTGGAGAAATTGTCAACTAAGCGTCTACACTTTTTGCTTTGCCTTTAGTGGTATTTATGACGAAAACTTAACCACTTTCTGATGAAAAATAAGTTTTTTAGTTACTAAACACTTATATTCACTAAAAGTGACAACATTCTTCCTTGAAAAGTATTCACAAAAAGTGACAACATTCTTCCTTGAAAAGTATTCACAGAAGTAAAATCAAATTCCAAGTTGTACAATAAATCTTCATGTGTAAACAACCTTTTTCAGAAAGAGACATTTTTGCGGTGCTTCTTCTTGATTTGTTTATTGTTTCATTTTCTTTTGGCGGTAAACGCAACATTTTCAATATAACAAGCGAATTAAAAACTAAATAAATTAAAATATCTAAAAACATGAGTAAGCGAATTTATAAAAGATTGGTAAATAAACAATCAATTTCGTATAAAAATAAAAATTAGGAAAATGAACCTTCGGCTGCCGTGATTAGGTTCCATCTTCTTCATTCAAAATAACTTTCTATACATCCGTTTGGGTTGAAGATGTCAAAACCGAAACCGAAAACAGCACTCAGAAAAATAGTATTCCTAAATCTGAGTAAAATCCATACTACAATTTAGTTCAACAAATAAAATAAGTTAAATTTTAAACAATTTAACTTATTTTAAGTTCACTTTTTTCCTTGTATCATGTAAAATTTTCCTCACTTTAAGTATAAAAGTCAAAAATTAAGGAAAAAATCATCAAAATTGTCCACAGTTTAAGTAAATATTACTTGATTTGAGTAAAATTTACTTAGTTTTAGGAAAATTTCAGTAAAAATTTACTACGTTTGCGTAAAAAGCTACTTAGTTTTAGAGAAATTTTACTAAAATTTACTGGGTATTAGGACAAATTTGCTTAGATTTAGAAAAATTTCAGCAAAATGTTATTTAGATTTAGTAAAAATGAGGAATTTTTACTGGAATTTTCCTCAGTTTGAGTAAAAATTTACTTGGTTTGAGGAAAATTGAACTAGAATCAAGTACAAAGCATGCGTCACTATTTGTCTGTGACACACAATTTGAACTAATTATTATATCGCAAAATGCTTTGGTGGGTAAACGTATAATGAAAATAGATTTCAAATGAAACAATAATAAGTAAAAAGGGTGTATAAGAATCGACCCGGCCGATGAAATGCACCACGGAGTGCATTCCACAGTATTACCACAGATTAATGGCTGTCAACTTTATATAGAAGTGAGGAACCCTATTATGTGCACTGTTTTAAATAAATTGATTTGCTTCATTATTATAATAATAATAGCCCATTGATATATAAAAATATAATTCTGCAATTGTAATAAAAAAGTTAACATGATGTGGCAATCTTCAAAAATGTTCCCTAAATATTAGGTGTGTTGTCAGGCGTCATTAGGGAGAAACATTTCCTACATTTGCAATATCTTGATTCAGCTACAGACTGAAAAGTACAAATTTCAAAGATTCGTTATGTTTCGTGTCCACATTGAAATGTACACACCTACTTTCATGATTCAATTGTATTCCTTAAAAGTACGAATTTCGAAAAATCCCTCTTTTACGTGTCTATGTAATTATAGGGATGTACACAACGAATTTAATGTTTATTTTTGTACATTTTTATCCCTTTTTGCCCCATTTCGCCCGCTAATCTTTGTTGTTTTCACGTTAGTAGAGGAATGTCTGCAACATATTTCAAGTGTACAAAATTTTTTTCAAAATATTTCCTTAAATAATCAAAATATTAGAGGGGAATTTTCAGTTCTTGCTAGGGAAAAATGTTTCCCTCTGGCCCAATTTCACTTATTTCGTTCGGCAGCTAGCGTGCTTTCAACAGGCAGACGGACATGACAAGAAATTGCACATAGCTAGTTTTGCTACGACGGCACACAGTGATTCAGAATCAAAATCCATCGGCCAAAATTCAATAACTTTTGTTCTAGTAGACATTTTTGAGTTCTGTAAAAACCAAAATTAGACAAGGACCCAAGAATTATTTTGAGATATTAACATTAAAAATCGGGATATCGAATATATTTTAGAAAACGGCCCAAAGTTGACTATTTATCGTATTTTTCGATTTTAAAATTTTTATTTTTTTGTGTTTATGTTTTTAACATATTTTGACGTTTTTTTTTGTATTACAGATTTTAACGTTTTTAAGATTTTGAAAATTGAAAAAAAAAAACGTAATTTAATTTTTTTGACTTTGTCAAAGTGTTTCTCACACATTTTAAGAGCTTTTGCACTAATATTTTTTATTAGAATTGTTGTTTCTTAGCTTTATTATGACGTAGAAACTATGTTTGTGCCAAATATGGTTCATTTGTAATAAATATTTAAAAAAATATCCTTTTTGAACAAATATCTGACTTTGGACTAACACAACTTTTTCAATTCAATTTATTCATTTTCGTCTCATTAAATTATGAAAAGGTGGGTAAATTTCCTTTATCCTCATGCTAAATGTTTTAACAATCGGAGTTCATTTGCGGGAAATATGCCCAAAAACCCAAAATTACGTACCCACTTTTCAGAATTTAATGAGACGAAAATGACTAAATTGCGATTTGGATCTAAAAAATCTGACTTTTTACACTAAATGTATCCTATCTTCCAAGGGTGCAATTTCGTGCAGACAAGTTACCCTGCAAAAACGGTGAACCTTTCCAAATGTGTATATATTTCGTTAAAGGCTTTTGAAGGAAAAAAGTTGTGTTGGTCCAAAGTCAGACATTTGTTCAAAAAACATGTTTTTATAGTATTTGTTACAAACAAACTTTATTTGGCAAAAACATAGTTTTAACGTCATAATATGCTAAGAAACCACAATTTCTTATAAAAAATATCTGAGTGTATAATCTCTTAAAATATATGAGAAACGACAAAATAAAAAAAAAAGAAATTACGTTTTTTTTTTTTCAATTTTCAAAATCTGAAAAACGTGAAAATCAGTAATACAAAAAAATTAAAATTTGTTCTTCGCATTATGAACAAATACGTAAAAATATGATAAAAACGTAAACACAAAAAAATAAAAATTTTAATTTTCTTTAAAATCGAAAAATACAAAAATTAGTAAAATTTGGCTCGATTTCTAAAATATTTTCAATTCCCCGTTTTAATGTTATTATCTCATTTTGGTTTTTTACAGAACTCAAAAATGTCTACTAGAACAAATGTTATTGAATTTTGGGCGATGGATTTTTATTCTGAACCACTGTGCGGCGACGAAGTGTAAAAACTCCGCAAAAAGAGTTTTTTCAATGTTTCGCTACAAAAAAATATAGGAAATTGTTGTATTTACACAAGGGATATGTAACGGATAAAAATACGATTTTTTTAAAAATTAAAATGTAACTGCAATTTCCCGACTATAAGTACATCGACGTAGTTGAGTAGGAAATGAATGAAATCTTAAATTTTATTCAATTTTAGAAAGAAATTATTAAATGAATTTGTAGACTTTCATAGATTGAAAATAAAAGTAAGAAATAGTGCATATATATCATAGTCGACTGTGATATATAAAGAATCTGATAAAGAACCCGATGTGTTTATTTTATAGTTTGCAATTTTAAGTGTATTACGACCGGTACTGTCATTTCTATAAGAATGATATTTATTTAATAAATTCTTAGACTCGGGAAAGATTGCTAATTGATAAGTACATACAAGTAAGGAAGGCTAAAGTCGATCGGGGCCGACTATATGTTACCTACACTTTCTACTCCATTACAATTGAATCTGGGGAAAAACTGAAATAGGGAACGATTTTTTATAGGTACTATATCATGAACCGATGTGAATCGGCCCAGAAGAAAAAAATCCCTAACAAGGACTGTAAATTTTTATACCCTCCATGGGGGATGGGGGTATGTATATTCACTTCGTAATTCCGTTTGTAAAAACTTGAAATATTAAACGGAGACCCCAGGATAAATTCTGTATCCTGGTAAAATTCTAAGACGATTTAGCCATGTCCGTCTGTCTATTGAAAAATTGATTCAGATTATTTAAGCAATTTTTTTGAAATTTTCTGCTTTATATGTACTTGAAATTTGTTGCGTAAATTCATCTTGAAGATTCAAAGCACCAAAAATAAATAAAATTTTTCCGGCCTAATTCGACGAAAAAGGATGAAAATAGTACCAATGATACGATAACAGCTAGAAACATGAAATTTGGAATGCACATCCCTCTAAATGCGTAAGTACGTAAAATATATGGATTTATTAAAATTCATACTTTAAGGGATACAATTGGAAAAAGAGGGTGGTACCATACCATCCAAACCGCTGAAGTTGAAATCATGAAATTCTGTGTATATATTCATCTGTGTAGACTGACTGTGTAGACACGAAATATAAAAGAATTTTTCTAAATTTGTACTTTTAAGGGGAAAATGACGCGAAAGGGGATACAAATAGTACCAACCAGACGGCAGTAGTTAGAATAGTGAAATTCGGTGTGTGTATTGCTCTGACTGAGCAGATTATGATATCTTTCAATATTCGGAATGAAATTGGTACCAAGCAATCGGCTGTAGCTAGAATCATGAAATTGGTCCCAAGCAAACAGATGTAATTAGAAACATGAAATTGGGTGTGTGTATTACACTGAGGAAACATTTGGTATGTAGCTGGAATCACACATTTTTGAAGATTGCTGCCTCATACATACTTTTTAATTACACTTGAAATATTATACTTACGTTTTTTGCTGAGAATTGCAATTTTAGGGGATTTCTATACTTAATAGTTTCTATTTTATTAGATTTTTTCTTTTTAAAAGAGAAGAGAACATCTGGACAACACTCCCACAGACGGGTATTATAATTTTTGCAATATACAAACTTTTGCTGTTGTGTGACTGACTGGAACTTGAATCTTGCAATTCCACTTCTCAAAATAATTATCTATTCAAAAACTGACTTAAATAGTTATTCCCACCATACTCTGCCAAAGTAAGTGTAAAACAAGTAAGAAGGTGTTCAATTCGGCCGAATCTTATATAGCCCACCACGGAGTACATTCCAGTATTACGAACAGATTAGAGGCTGTCTACTTTACATAGAAGTACATTATCATATTGGGAAAACTGTGATATTTGTATGCACATTATTACATTTGTTTACTATAATACATATGCGCACTATTTCAAATCCACTACTATATATAAATACAACACTGCAATTGTAATCGAAAAGTGAACATGTAATCAAAAGGTCATTGTTAGTCGTCATTAAACATTTTCAGATACAGAAAAAGTGACTGTATTATTTTGATTTCATGATTTTAACTTCAGCAGTTTGGTTGGTACCATTTTTATACCCCTTTTCCAGTTGTACTCCTTAAAAGTACGAATTTTAAAAAATCACTTACCATTTAGGGGATGTAATTTCTAATTTGCAAATTTCATGCTTCTAGTTGTTGTCATATTATTCGTACCATTTTAATCCTCTTTTGTCCCATTTTACCCTCTAAATCCTTTTATTTACTTTCTGTTGTTTTCAGGCTACAAGAGGAATGTACGGAACAAATTTCAAGCCCATGTAAAGCAGAATTTCTCAAAAAATAACTTAAATAATCTAAATATTAGGGGAAATTTTCCCTCTGACACATTTAGGGAAAATTCGAACCTCCTAGCTCATTTCGTTCGACGGGTAGCGTGCTTTCAACAGACAGACATAGCTAGATCGTCTTGGAATTTTAGCACGACCCAGATACTCCGATGAATATTTCAAGGTGTTACAAACGGAATGACAAAGTTATAATTACAGATGAAAACATCTGTTAAAATACTTTAATTTTCAAGATTCCATCTGTATTAGTTTAGCATTAGCAAAAACAATTATAGAGGCTGAAAAAATTGAAAAAACGTGAAATGTTTTTCGACTTTTTTGTACAACTTCCTAAATTTATTTAGATTTATCAAAGTACCGTCTTTTATTTAATATCAATATCGAGTTTTAAGGACTAGCAAGGGACTTTGAAAATGTCAAGTCATTTTAAACACAAACGCCAGAATTATATAAATTTCCATGACCCATTTTTTGTCTCACTGTGTAATAATATTCATTAGGATAGTAAACGTTCGTATCGTTTCCGACAATTTTCATTGGAGCAGTATTGGCTTTCGCTGCATCTTATTATGTGTTGTCATTCCGTTCCATTAGACTAATCTTAACAACTCTCCCGTCTTGCTAATGCTACCAGAAATATGCATGTATGTACAGGGTGGCGCATAAACAACACATAACTCTTTTCTGATTTCACAGCATTAGCTCGATTTAACGGATCCCAAGTTTTATACCATCCACTACGTTGAGTAGTAAATACAAATAGGGTAGTAAATTTACTTAAAAACTTACTTTGCGTCTAGTAAAAACTTATTAAAATTAAGTTATTCATACTTGTGCGGAAGAAAATTACGAATGTGTCCAGCATTGAAGTAATAGTTAAATTACAGTTGAACTTCGATTAACCGTGACTCTATTAACCGTGATTATCTATTAACCATGAAGCTGAGTGGTTGATTTTTTACCTCTATTAACCGTGATTTACCTCTATTATCCGTGATGCACATGTCCATGTGACTGCTTGTTTGTTTTTTTTTCGTATAATACACACACATCTCTCATATTAAAATTCGGTGATTCCCCTTTTTCATGAAAGTGTAATTATACCCTACACCACTTCGTGGTCTAGGGTATTATAAGTTAGTTTCGCGCCAAATGTTTGTAACACCAAGAAATAATCGAGCTAGACCCACCTTTAAGTATACGGATCGGCTTAGAATCATCAGCTGAGTCGATTTAACGATGTCTGTCTGTCAGTCTGTCCGTCCGTCCGACTGCTGTCCATCTAAGCTTGTTCGCACTCTACAGGTCGCAATTGTTGTCCGATTGACATGAAACTTGGCAGAAGTTATTTTTTCTGGCCAAGGACCATCGGTATTGAATTTGGAGGAAATCGGTTCAGATTTAGATATAGCCCCCATACAAATGTCGCTCCCGATTTGAAATTTTCCGCTCTAGAAACGACATATTGTACCCGATTTTCTTTAAATTTGGCAGAACATCTTATAATCCAAATAGAAACACGTATGCAAAAATTGGGTAAGGTCGGTTCAGATTTAGATATAGCCCCCATACAAATGTCGCTCCCGATTTGACATTTTCCGCTCTAGAAACAACATATTGTACCCGATTTTCTTTAAATTTTGCAGAACATCTTATAATCCAACTAGAAACACGTATGCAAAAATTGGGTGAGATCGGTTCAGATTTAGATATAGTCGCCATATAAATGTCGCTCCCGATTTGACATTTTCCGCTCTAGAAACGACATATTGTACCCGATTTTCTTTAAATTTGGAATAACATCTTATAATTCAACTAGAAACACGTATGCAAAAATTGGGTAAGATCGGTTCAGATATAGATATAGCCCCCATACAAATGTCGCTCCCGATTTGACATTTTCCGCTCTAGAAACGACATATTGTACCCGATTTTCTTTAAATTTGGAAGAACATCTTATAATTCAACTAGAAACACGTACGCAAAAACGACATATTGTACCCGATTTTCTTTAAATTTAGCAGAACATCTTATAATCCAACTAGAAACACGTTTGCAAAAATTGGGTAAGATTGGTTCAGATTTAGATATAGCCGCCATACAAATGTCGCTCCCGATTTGACATTTTCCGCTCTAGAAACGACATATTGTACCCGATTTTCTTTAAATTTGGCAGAACATCTTATAATTCAACTAGAAACACGTACGCAAAAATTGGGTAAGATCGGTTCAGATTTAGATATAGCCCCCATACAAATGTCGCGCCCGATTTGACATTTTCCGCTCTAGAAACGACATATTGTACCCGATTTTCTTTAAATTTAGCAGAACATCTTATAATCCAACTAGAAACACGTTTGCAAAAATTGGGTAAGATTGGTTCAGATTTAGATATAGCCGCCATACAAATGTCGCTCCCGATTTGACAATTTCCGCTCTAGAAACGACATATTGTACCCGATTTTCTTTAAATTTGGCAGAACATCTTATAATTCAACTAGAAACACGTACGCAAAAATTGGGTAAGATCGGTTCAGATTTAGATATAGCCCCCATACAAATGTCGCTCCCGATTTGACATTTTCCGCTCTAGAAACGACATATTGTACCCGATTTTCTTTAAATTTGGCAGAACATCTTATAATTCAACTAGAAACACGTACGCAAAAATTGGGTAAGATTGGTTCGGATTTAGATATAGCCCCCATGCAAATGTCGCTCCCGATTTGACATTTCCACTCTAGAAACGACATATTGTACTCGATTTTCTTTAAATTTTGCAGAACATCTTATAATCCACCTAGAAACACGTATGCAAAATTGGGTAAGATCGGTTCAGATTTAGATATAGCCCCATTACAAATGTCGCTCCCGATTTGACATTTTCCGCTCTAGAAACGACATATGGTACCCGCTTTTCTTTAAATTTTGCAGAACATCTTATAAACCAACTAGAAACACGTATGCAAAAATTGGGTAAGATCGGTTCGTATTTAGATATAGCCCTCATCCAAATGTCGCTCCCGATTTGACATTTTCCGCTCTAGAAACGACATATTGTACCCGATTTTCTTTAAATTTTGCAGAACATCTTATAATCGAACTAGAAACACGTATGCAAAAATTGGGTAAGATCGCTTCAGATTTAGATATAGCCCCCATACAAATGTCGCCCCGATTTCACTTTCTCCGCTTTAGAAACCACATATTGTACCCGATTTTCTTTAAAATGGCACAACATTTTATAATTGAAGTGATCTATATGGAACCTCTTTTTAATGTAGAGCACTTACAAATGGTCCCATTTTAATTTTTACCCCTCAAGAACGCAAATTTTACATCGGATTTTTTTTTTCAAATTTTGCAGATTATGTTATATTTCAGAGTACAAAGTCAAATATATGTGTCCACTCTTTGGAATAACCCAATAACCCATTCTACTCTAATACAGCTCTGCAAACTACGTCTTACATCGGATCATGATATATTTCAACTATGAATACCTACAGTGAATGAGAAATATAAAGTCCCATGTTTTGAGCCGGTGTTGTTATAGGTCTCCTTTCAAATGTCGGTCCGATTTATCCTATTACTACTGTATAATTTGTATTTGTCTGCCGGAAAATTGGATCAATTATTTGCCATATTCGTTAAATATGACTAAAGATGAATTTATACTGTATAATTTATATGAACTACATAAAATTGCTCCCATGAAACACCTGGGTTTAGTAATAAAAGCGATGTATATACGCAGGGAGTGGTGTAGGGTATTATATAGTCGGCCCCGCCCGACTTTAGCCTTTCCTTACTTGTTTTCATATCAAATTTCATATTCATTCATCAGTCTGAAATTTTATCTGTCAAGACGTGTTTTCCTTACATCATGCTACCGTCAAAAACTAAATCCGCGAAGAGAGCAAGAAAGGTTCTTTCAATTAAAGAAAAAATTGAGCTGATTAATGAATACTCAAAACGTAAAGTACCTTTTAAAATGTTGTCTGAAAAATATGGAGTTGGCATTCAAACTGTACCCAATTTAATAAAAAACAAAGATCGGATTTTAAAATTTTGCTCCGATACTGATTCAATGCTTGGCCTTAAACACAGATATACACTAAAAACATCCCAAAATGCAAAAGTTGATTTCGCAACATATGAATGGTTTTGGCAAGAAAGATTTAAGGGAACTCCAATTTCAGGTAAGTTAACTGAAATCGAGATATTGTATGAACTTAAACTGAAATTTGCTTCTGAACTTCAGGCGAAATGATTGTCGAAAAGGCAAAAATGTTCCATTTGAAGTTAAACATGAATTCAGAGTGCACTTATTCATTTGGTTGGTTGGATAAATTCAAAAAACGTCATGGAATCCGTCGACTGAAATCTACGGGAGTGTGCTGATTATGAGTCTGCTACGATGTTTGTGGACGACTTGGATGAAATCATTAAAAACGAACAACTTACAACTAAACAGATCTACAATGCAGACGAAACCAGTCTATTTTGGAGGTGTTTGCCTCATAGTTCTTTGGCTAGTGGTAATGAATATTCTATTGAAGGGTACAAGGAATCCAAGGAGAGAATCACAGTGCTAGTTTGTTCAAATGCTGCAGGAACTCACAAGTGTAAATTGATGATAATAGGAAAAAGTGCCCATCCAAGAGCTTTAAAAAACGTTGAACACCTTCCTGTGATTTATAAATCTAATAAGAAAGCTTGGGTAACACAACAGCTATTTCTGGAATGGTTTAATCAAAATTTTGTACCAGAAGCAAAGGAACATCAACGGCGCATCGGTCTCAAAAATAACTGTAAAATACTTTTACTATTAGACAACTTTCCAGCACACCCAGATGTAAATGCTATGATATCTGAAAACGTTACAGTAAAATATCTCCCACCAAATTGCACGTCCTTGATTCAGCCTATGGATCAAGGAGTAATTCGGAGCTTCAAATGTCACTACCGTAAATTGATCGTTCAAAAACTTGTTGGTGCTAATGACAGACGTGAGTTCGTTAAATCTTTGAATATTAAGACAGCTTTGTGGGCAGCCGCAGCTTCGTGGGACTCTGTAACTCCACAAGTTTTAAAAAGAGTTTGGAATAACTTACTATCTCATAATGAAGATGCTCCAAATAGCCTTGTTGAGATACAAACAGATATAACCATACCGTCTGGATGTACGGTTGATGCTGTCGAAAAGTGGATGGTTTTGCTATTATATCTGAAGACGAAATCGTAGACATGGTTACCCAAAGCCAAGAAGATGAGCTTGATTCAAATTCCGAGGAATCAGATGGAGGAAATGCGGACGAAACGCCTACATTGGCTCAGGCAATAGAGGCTAGTAGTATTTTTTTTAGGTTTTTTAGAAAACTTTAATTGTTCAAGTATTTCAGAACCAGATAAAATGCAAATATATCGCATACAAACTCATTTGTTGAAAGAACACTCAAAAGCTAAAAGCATAAGACAGACTTCCATAAAAGATTTTTTTAAAATAAATGTATGTATTCCTAGAGATATGATAAGTTATTTATAGACGCAGATTTACATGTCTTTGTCAAAAATAAATAAAAATAATAAAATTTATACATGTAAAATTTTACCTCTTTTAACCGTGATTTTCGGTTATCCGTGATTAGCCCGGTCCCGAGCATCACGGTTAATCGAAGTTCAACTGCATTATTTTAGAATCGAAGTTACGCAATACGAATTTCAGTTTCCAAAAATTTTGTTAATTTAGTATTCGAATAACAAACTGGTCGGTCATGTCAATATCCCAGAACACCCTTTGGAAATGCTCTGGAAGAAGAACATAAGAACGAAGCAAAAAATGAGCAAATGAATGATATTATCTTTATGAGAACATATTTTCAAACTTTATAAAAGCCAACGTTAAATAAAATCAGAAAAAAAAGGTTTTCATTAAATAATCATAACGTTACTTATGCGCCACCCTGTACATGAAGTCACGCATCCATCCAATTGTTCATCATCCAATTGTTGTTCAAACATTTATAAGGAAAAAACATCACATTCAAAATACCAAACCAAGTATACAGACAACTTACAGGAAGTACGTGTGTATGTTTTATGTTTTTTTACCCACGACAATGTCATGGAGTCTGTCATTTAATTTTATTTTACCATAACGTCTGGAACACAATCGATGTTCTATATATACCATACTTTTTCTAATTTAACGCATGTATTCATGTTGAAAGTAACGCAAATGAAATTAGAAGGAGATGTCTACCTCCGCAAATCTGTTAGGGATGGAAGTTAGTTCAGGGGAAGACGGTTTATGTAAAAAGTCTTTTCAAAATCTCCGTTTAACTAACTCGATGGAGGGCATACTCGTATAAATTTCTAGCCGGCTCAACGCATAGGGCTTCTTGCTATTTATTTTTTGCTTTGTCGTGTCTCGTGTGCGTATTTATCTGTATCCATATCCTTATAATTTCTATGCTGCACAATTGATTTATGTTGACTTTGACTGGCTGTGTATTTGGCTTAAAGTTTTGTTTGTTTTTTCCACGATGAGTTGTTTCTCTGTTCGCGTAATATTTTTATACACGAGCGCACATGTGTGTGTGTGTGTGGGGACGTGTTTGCTTTTGTGATTGTTGAATAATACCCGCTGTTGAATTTTTTAATATTAGAAAGTTTTTGTTTCGTGTCTGTTTTTGTTGTTTTTCTTTTTTTCGGAAAAACTTCCGGAGGAACTTTGTGAATGTAACTAATGAAAAAAGTTTGCAATCTTTATTTTGAATTTACAATTAGTTTATAAGAATGACGATGTTTGATCATGTGTATGTGTTCAAACATACGTAGATATCTTGGCATTTATATACATACATTAAATTGGGTCAAAAATGTTGTAGTTTTGCGCACCTAAAATGAAACATTGATTTTATAAATAGCTGACAGGTACTCGTATTGAGTTAGAGCGCTTTAAAGCTGAGTTTGTAATCAACTAACAAGTCAGAAAAGTCTAAAGTCGGGAGGGCCGACTATTCCATACCCTAGACATCCGGAGCCAATATGGGGTTATGATTATTAAATATTGGTGGAACGATTTTATGTAGCCTATATCAAACCTTGGACCTATATTGTCCAGTATTGTTCACCTTTTACCAAACTTTGGTAATTCCATGCTAAGCGAGCACACAAGTTTTGGATCTTCTCTCCGATTTTGATGCACTCTTCCTGTATTTGCTGTATTTCCCGATTTTCAAAAAATACGAAATTGTATCAAAATAAAGTATTTCTGTCTAAGATAATTTGAACAAATTGTCAACTTTATGCATGTGGTATGAGATACAAATTTATAGCAAATTGCTTCTAGTTTTACAGAAAATTATCAAATCTTAAAAAAATATTTATTATTTATTATTATTATCGAAACTGCGCAGTCAACTTTTAGCTGCAACAATAAAGGTCTCACTTTGCCTTTTTGCTAATTAGGGTAATAAAGTATAAGCAATTCCGCATAGTACGTCGTCAAAATGATTCTTAAGTATCGTTAAAAATAAATATTAGAATGATGGATATTCATTAAAATTTTACAAAGCCTTAATCAAAAGTACCACAATGTAGACATCCAATGCGTCCATTTTGTTCGCATTAACGAATGACTTCTCCCGAGAAAATAAACTAGATGTGTTATTTCACATTATCCCGGTGGTTAGTTGACTGGCCCATTTCGAAAAATAATGCATTTACCAACCAATCAAGAAATTATCTAAATTTTGGAAGCAGTGTACCCATTGTAGATCTACTGAGGGTGCAATAAAGTAAACATTACTAAAATTCTGCATGACTCGGGTGCAATATAGTCAAACAGAGACCAAAAATTCGGATGGAGCTGAAGCTCTGCATGACTCGGGTGCAATATAGTCAAACAGAGACCAAAAATTCGGATGGAGCTGAAGCTCTGCATGCTTCGGTTGCAATCAAAGAAGCAAAATGAAAAACTAACACTTACACCCTTCATTACACGTTGCTCATTTGGTTTTAATTACTGCAAATACAAAACCAAACTGAGCAAAATTGATATTAATGGTGTTGGATCTGACCAACACCGGAAAATGGAATCTCTATAAAAACAACTGATACGTTATTACTACTACTTACCTTTTATTATTCATTGTCTCATTTCTACATTTCCAACTGGACCCGGTTTAATATAATTATATTACAAAAATAAAAATATATGTTTGCAAATGCAAATGTTTACCTATGTACTTTATTGTTGATGTTTAAGTTGAGTATTTTTTATGGATCATGCACAATGAAATATAATCGGCCTGAGAAACACATTTTCTTGAATGACATTATATTTTGGACAGACGCAAAATCTTTTTTAAGAGAAATATCTATCTACTCATGTATACATAAATTAGGTGAATTGATGTTCTCTGTAATGCGTGAACCGATTTTTTCTTTTTCTTTGTTCAGGATGGCGCATAAACAACGTGAACCAATAGAATCTTACGTGGGAGAAGATGTAACGTCCCTGGAAGGTTTTTCCATCTAGGCGACGAAATTCAAACTGCACGAGGTCTTTCAACACGCTGAATTAAAGACAGCCCCTTGTAAATTATTTGGGCGCTGGAGGCATTTCGGACATGATCTTTGTGTCTGATTAATCGAATGCACATTATAAAAAAAATTGACAACTTTGGTTCTTGTTCTGTGCTGAGTCTTTCAAATTTCAAAGTTAATTCTAAAAAAAAGACGTAAACAAAAAAGGTATTCACTGAGATTCCTGAAAATTGTGTAATTACACTGCACAACAATTTCAAACTTTTTCCAAAATTACGGAGTTCTGACAATAAATTCTGAAAGATGGGACTAAAAAAGACGGCGTTTTGACAGATCACATCGGAATTTCATTTTATAGACTAAAGTTTACCAACTCTGGCCTCTTCTTGCAGCATATCAGTGTATAAAACTATGTTTTCTTTACATCTGATGCTTAGGGTATGTTCAGCAACTTTGTAGATAATGACATGGCGAATAAAAATTTTGTAGAACATGTTAACCCTCTAACTACCCCTCATAACGGTATTTTTTGGCTTTATTTTAACAAATTGTAATAACACCCCGAAAAGGGGGAAGGTCGGGGATGAAATGTTCTACAAAAATGTTGGCCATAAAATTTTACTATATATGGCAGAACAAACCAAAACCCAAAACTTAACACAAATGTCAAAAATCAATCAAATTCAAGAATGCCCATTAATGCACGGCTTTTGGATTTTGATATGCTAAAACCTCCTATTTTGTGAGGTTTTGAAATAAAATTCATGAGCCAAAAAATGGGAGTGGTGGGGTGAGTGTAAGTGGGCGCTCATCGGGGTCAAATGTAAGTGGTAAAAATACAGGAAAAGTCCCAAAACTGCCTCGGAGTCGACCCCAGAGGGATTAAATGTGGGGAGAACGCTAGTGGGGTCAAATGTAAGACACACCCCAATATTTTTTCAAAACACACCTACCCTCCATATGCAACCCTTAAGGCGGCCCCCATACATTTGCCTATTTTTTATACCCTACACCACTTCGTGGTCTAGGGTATTATAAGTTAGTTTTCCGCCAAATGTTTGTAACACCAAGAAATAATTGAGCTAGACCCACCTTTAAGTATACGGATCGGCTTAGAATCGCCAGCTGAGTCGATTTAACGATGTCTGTCTGTCCGTCCGTCCGTCTGCTGTCCATCTAAGTTTGTTCGCACTCTACAGGTCGCACTTGTTGTCCGATTATCATGAAACTTGGCAAAAGTTATTTTTTTTGTATTTGTCTGTCGGACAATTGGATCAATTACCATATTATTTACCATACTCGTTAAATTTGAAGATGAATTTATAGCATATAAATTATATGAATATAATTTATATAATTTGTATGAACTACATAAAATTGCTCCCATGAAATACCTGGGTTTAGTTATCAAAGCGAGGTACATACGCAGGGAGTGGTGTAGGGTATTATATAGTCGGCCCCGCCCGACTTTAGCCTTTCTTTACTTGTTATACCCTACACCACTTCGTGGACTAGGGTATTATAAGTAAGTTTCGCTCCAAATGTTTGTAACACCAAGAAATAATCGAGCTAGACCCACCTTTAAGTATACCGATCGGCTTAGAAGCACCAGCTGAGTCGATTTAACGATGTATGTCTGTCCGTCCGTCTGTCCGTCTGCTGTCCATCTAAGCTTGTACGCACTCTACAGGTCGCAATTGTTGTTCGATTGGCATGAAACTTGGCAGAAGTTTTTTTTTCTGGCCAAGGACCATCGGTATTGAATTTGGAGGAAATCGGTTCAGATTTAGATATAGCCCCCATACAAATGTCGCTCCCGATTTGACTTTTTCCGCCCTATAAAGCACATATAGTACCCGATTTTCTTCGTATAGACGATAACTCTTGCAGGGGTTCAGATTTAGATATAGCCCCCATACAAATGTCGCTCCCGATTTGACTTTTTCCGCCCTATAAAGCACATATAGTACCCGATTTTCTTCGTATAGACGATAACTCTTGCAGGGGTTCAGATTTAGATATAGCCCCCATACAAATGTCGCTCCCTGTTTCAGTTTTTCCGCTTTAGAAACCACATATTGTACCCGATTTTCTTCAAATTTGGCTTAACACATTATAATCGATCTAGAAACACCTATGCAGAAATTTGGTAAGATCGGTTCAGATTTAGATATAGTCCCCATACAAATGTCGCTCCCTATTTCCGCTTTAGAAACCACATATTGTACCCTATTTTCTTTAAAATTGGCACAACATCTTATAATCCAACTAGAAACACCTATGCAGAAATTGGGTAAGATCGGTTCAGATTTAGATATAGCCCCCATACAAATGTCGCTCCCTATTTGACATTTTCCGCTCTAGAAACCACATATTGTACCCGATTTTCTTTAAAATTGGCACAACATCTTATAATCCAACTGGAAACACCTATGCAGAAATTTGGTAAGATCGGTTCAGATTTATATATATCCCCCATACAAATGTCGCTCCCTATTTCACTTTTTCCGCTTTAGAAACCACATATTGTACCCGATTTTCCTTAAAATTGGCACAACATTTTATAATCGGACTAAAAAAACCTGCGGTGAAAGTGGGTAAGATCGGTTCTGATTTAGATATAGCCCTCATACAAATGTTGCTCCCGAATGTTTAACCGATTTTGGCCAAACTTTACATATTATATTTCACAAATAAACATACATGGTGAAAGCGGGTCACATCGTTCCAGGTTTTAATATACCCCCATACAAATGTCCTTTCCAATTTAACATTTTTTGTCAAACACATACATTTACAGGATGCAAAAATCCTTCCCGATTTCACTTTTTTACCGAATTGAATTGTAATGAGATAGAAAGTCCGTCCATCTTTAGCCTGTCCTTACATGTTTGGGAGATGTCCATATGTCCATACTTTCGTATAACCCTGCTATATTAAAGCTCCAGAAACTACATCTTACATCGGATCTTCATCAAATTTTGCAGATCATGATATTTTTAAACTAGGAATACCTACCGTGAATGAGAAATATATAGGCCCATGTTTTGGACCAGGCCCAAAATGTTGTTATAGGCTCCCTTTTGAAATGTCGGTCCGATTCATCCTATTACTACTGTATAATTTGTATTTGTCTGTCGGATAATTGGATCAATTACCATATTATTAACCACATTCGTTAAATATGACTAAAGATGAATTTATAGTAACTGTATAATTTATATGAATTTTATTATATGAGGTACATACGCAGGGAGTGGTGTAGGGTATTATATAGTCGGCCCCGCCCTTTAGCCTTTCCTTACTTGTTTTTTATGAAAGAAAGGCCCAAAACTGCCCCGTAGTAGACCCTAGAGGGGAATGTATACACCGCATTTATACACCTTATAGAAATTAAAAAATCAATTTATATTGTGTCATTCATTTATTCGTAGTCAATAGTTTAATTTATAGGCACAAAATGCAAACAATTTCCTTACAAAAAAATCACATAAAGCAGAAAATTATTTGCCCGTTTCTCACTACAGAGTAGGATAGTATATATCATACGCATTGAAGGAGTGATTAAAGATCCTTAGTATGTCCCAAATCCCTTTCACGTCCGTCTGTCTGTCTGGGTCGCTGGTATAGACGATAACTCTTGCAGGGAGTTAACGAATTTATTCAAACTCTGCATATAGTATTATTTTTCCCAGACTTAGTTTAAATTCGGTGATGGGAGAAATTGATATACACCTTATGGTACCCACGCACGTATAGTCCTTATTCCAACACAAACGACCCTTACATAACCTCTATACGGATGATCGGAATACTGTTAAATATGATACTTAGCAATATTTTCATATATGCTTCACATACCAGAATATTGTTACACCCCTGCTGGTACTTTCCACACAAATTGACATAAGCTTTGGTCAAAATAAAACTAATATAACTTCCATACGTATGGTCAAAAACAGTTGCAATTCGAGACTTTATGTTTTTATAATCACTTTAAACCTACAAAATATGTATGCTTATGCCACGCCCTTTGTAGTCCCTATCCAAGGTAAAATTAATTCCTTTACATATAACTTCTATACCCGTGTATTGCTTGAGATCTGAACTTACAAATAGAACAAACATATTTTTATATATTTCGTATTTAGCAGGAGATAATGACTATAATGTTCACACAGAACTGGAAGATTCTAGTTCAATATTTTGGTCGGTACTTTTATCTAAAATTTTGAAAAATTGGTCAAATGTTTGGTAGTTACCATTTTTACATCTTTTTGAGCCGCTTGCGCCCTTAAACGTACAAATTTCGAAAAAATAATTTATATTACGCGTCTACGTACTCGGAGAAATAAACACACCAAATTTCTAGTAGCCTTTTCGTATTCTACCTGAAAACTTTGGTAGGTACAATCTTTATTACAATTTGTACCATTGGAATACAAAAAATCCATTATTTTTGTGCACGTATATGCACGTACAAACCGAATTTCATGATTGGTACCGTTGTTATCCCTTTTACCCATTTTCACAACAAAAAGTACAAATTTTGAAAAAGATATTATCTTGGTCGCATTTGTGCTGTAAGAATTATTGGCCCAGCCGTTTAGCCAGGGCGGTTGTACAATTGTTATCCGTTTAAAGTAAAATTTTCGAAAAAAAATCATTTTTCTGTCGCATCTACGCTGTAAGACGATAAACACACAGAATTTCATGATTATAGCGTCAGCCGTGTTGTTGGTATCCGTTTACCATTTAAGATGATGAGCATTTCGAGGTATGTAAACGCCGACAGCTCCGTCTGTTTGATTGGTACCATTTTTATACCTTTTTACCCAATTTTACCCAAAGAAGCACGAATTTTGCAAAAACTTCTTCATGCTATAAAAGTAAATTCAAAATTTCAAGACCTTTTGGTATTGGCGGTGGTACAATTTTTATCCCTTAAAAAGTACAGATTTCGGAAAATTTCTTGTTATCATTCATCTACGCTGTGGACGAATATACAAACCGAATTTCACGATTGTAGCGCCAACCGTGTTGTTGGTACCATTTTTATCCCTCTTTTACGAATTTCGTAAAATTCGTTCATTTTACGTTTCTAAGCATTTTGAGGGATGTAAACAAACAAATTTTATGATTCTAGCTCCATCCGTTTGATTGGTACTATTTTTATCCCTTTTTACCCGAATTCACCCCAAAAAAGTACGAACTTTGCAAATTTTGCCACTTTTTGCGATGCCTTCATGCCGCATAAGGAATGTCCATACCAAACTTCAAGATTCTAGGTCCAGTCGTTTGATCATTGCGGTGGTACCATTTTTATCCCCTTTTACCCTGTATTACCCCTTAAAAGTTCGAATTTCGAAAAATCACGTCTTATCACACCTCAACACTGTAAGAGAAATGTACACACCAAATTTCATGATTCTAACCGTTTGGTCTGGGGAGTGATCATTCAGTCAGTCACACAATCACGCAACTCTTTTATATACAGTGAGACACTGGCATTTTATTTCTGCAAAGGCGTATAAAAACTAAAACACTTAAAGTTTAAAAACAATTTTTATTTAAAACAAGTCCTTAGGTCATGTAGTTATTAAAAAATAAACATTAAAATGTATTCATTTAAAAAATACAAAAATAAAAGAAAATAATATTCAATATTTGGATCTCACACTGAAAATTATACATCACATTTAATTTTAATTTGTTGAATGGGCATACACTTTTATCCACTGTGAAAATAAATTTTACCGTTAGTTACCGACACATTGCGGGATCTACATTGTGTTTTTTGGCATTTCAAAAATATTGCGTTGCAGGAATGGCTTCAAAAAAACAAACTACTGTCGTTGAGCGCAAAATTGCAAATTCTCGACACGAAGCTGGAAAAAGTTATAGAGATATTGCCAAATTATTAAATCGGAGTCATGCTACTATTCAAAGCATAATTCAACGCCATAAAAATGATGGTAGATTTGAAAATAAGGTTAAGACAAGCAACCGAAAAATATTTAATGATACTGATGAACGATGGATTGTACGAAAAGTGAAGGCAGATCCAAAATTAGCAACTGAAGTTGAAAATAATTTGGGAAAGAATGCCAATGCAGAAACAATTCGCCGAATACTACGAAAAAATGGATTGAATGGTAGAGTAGCCCGTAAGAAGCCATACTTGTCAAAAAAATATAGCGCTTCGAAAAAAAATCGCAAAAGACTATGAAAACAAGGATTTTGACTTTTGGAAGCATGTTTTGTTCACAGAGCAAATTTAATATATTTGGGTCTGATGGTCGCGTTAATGTTTGGAGAAAACCGGGCGAAGAGCTTAAATTAAAAAACTTGAGAGGAACGGTTAAGCACGGAGGAGGGCACGTCATGGTTTGGGGGTGCATGTCTGCCTCTGGAGTTGGCAATCTTCATTTTATAGAAGGGAATATGCATAAATGGATGTATCTCGACCTTCTTAAAAATAATGTTAAAGAAAGTGCTACGAAATTGGGTATTCAGGACACATTTAAATTTTACCAAGACAATGACCCAAAGCACACGGCACATGTAGTAAGAGAATGGTCACTCTATAATTGCCCAAGGGTCATTAAAACTCCACCCCAATCACCAGATTTGAATGTCATTGAAAATTTGTGGCATATTTTAGAACTCAATATAAGAAAACACAACATCACAAACAAAGAGACGCTAAAAAATGCCCTAGCAGAGGAATGGTCCAAAATCAGCACTGACTACACGGAAAAATTGGTGCGATCAATGGGAAAACGTCTCAAAGATGTCATCAAACAAAAAGGACTCCCAACTAAGTACTAACATCATTATTAGTATTAAGAATATTAATAATTTTTGATAGTGTATGATTTTCAGTATGAGATCCAAATATTGAATATTATTTTCTTTTATTTTTGTATTTTTTAAATGAATACATTTTAATGTTTATTTTTATTTTTTAATAACTACATGACCTAAGGACTTGTTTTAAATAAAAATTGTTTTTAAACTTTAAGTGTTTTAGTTTTTATACGCCTTTGCAGAAATAAAATGCCAGTGTATGGTTTTCTCTGTGACTCACTGTATATAGATATATAGAATCTCCGATGAATATTTCAAGGTGTTACAAACGGAACAAGTAAAAAGGGCGTAAAGTTCGGCCGGGCCGAACCTATTATACCCTCCACCATGGATTGCATTCCACAAAGGCTGTTGATTTTACAGAAGTACAGTAACATTACAGAAAAATTTTACTTTTTTAAATATAGCCAAACCAAAACAAATAAAACAAGTAAGGAAAGTCTAAAGTCGGGCGGGGCCGACTATATGATACACTCCACTTTCCAACCGAATACAATTCAACTCGGTAAAAAAGTGAAAACGGGAAGAATTTGTGTATGTTTCCTAATCATAGGCTAATACAACCTGGTTCGATTTGTCAAATCGATAAGAATATTTGTATCGGGGCTATATCCAAACATGGAAAAATGTGATTAACTTTCACAATAAGTTCTTCCAGTTCAGATATAAGGTGTTATGCTCACTTTAAAGAATTTCGGTGAAAATTCGTGGTTTCTGGGGAAATTTGTATGGAAGCTATATATAAATCTGAACCGATCTAACACATTTTTACCACAAGTGTTTCTAGTTGAAATATAATATGTTTTGCCAATTTTGAAGAAAATCTCTTGTAATATATGGTATCTAGAGTGAAAAGATTAAAATCGGGAGTGAAATTCGTATGTGAGCTATATGTAAATCTGAAGCGATCTGACCCATTTTCACTATGGGTGTTTCTAGGACAAATATAATATATTTCGCCTAATTTGAAGACAATCTGATACAATATGTGTTTTCTAGAGCGGAAAAAGTCAAATCGGGAGCGAAATTTGTATGGCAGCTATTTATAAATCTGAACCGATCTGCCCCATTTTTACCACAGGTGTTTCTAGTTGAAATATAAGATGTTTTGCCAAATCTGAAGACAATCTGATACAGTATGTGGTTTCTAGAGCGGAAAAAGTCAAATCGGGAGCGAAATTTGTATGGAAGCTATATATAAATCTGAACCGATCTGACCCATTTTTACCACAGGTGTTTCTAGTTGGAATATAAGATGTTTTGCCAATTTTGAAGAAAATCTGTTGTAATGGTATCTAGAGTGAAAAATGTCAAATCGGGAGTGAAATTCGTATGGGGCTATATCTAAATCTGAACCGATTTTCTTCAAATTAAATAGCGTTCGTTCTTATCCCGAAAAACTTCGTTGTGCAAAGTTTCATTTGGTTCTGTCTACAATTGCGACCTGTATCGTGATTACAAGAATAGACGGACGGACAGACAGACAGACAGGCAGAAAGACAGACAGACAGACGGACATTGCTAAATCGATTCAGAAAGTGATTCTAAGTCGATCGGTATAATTAACAATGGGTCTATCTCTCTTCCTTTTGGGTGTTACAAACAAATGTACAAAGACATAATACTCTCGTGGAGTGTATAACAAGTAAGGTTATAAATTTACTTTGTATTGTAGTTCATAATAAATACAAACAAGTAAGGAAAGGCTAAAGTCGGACAGGGCCGACTATATGATACCCTATACCACTCCCTGCGTATATACCCGTTTTTGATTACTAAACCCAGGTTGTTTATGGGGCGATTTTATGTAGTTCATATAAATTATAATTTTTAGTCAAATTAAAGAATATGGTCAAATTGATGGCCCATACACAAACAAAATCGGTGTGATCCCATCTCATTGTAGCTGCGCATAGTGAAAAATATAACAATTATTTTCATCCAGATTGGCTGTAATAAACTGAATCCTGAGTGTTAACAACAAATCGGAAGATGCATATGAGCGGTGACAATAAATGTCCACTTATATGGTCCATGGTAATATGAAGGTTTTAATGAAAATGGGTGGGACTGTTGTATTTTAAAACATGGACCCATATGATCAAATATGATATGGAAAAATTGATCAAAATCCGATGACAAACGCAGATTTTACATCGGAAATAGAATAAATCGGACGGAAATGTTTTGGGGGCCTATCACAACACTTGGAGCCTGTGCCAAAAACATGGGCCTATATAGTTCTCATTCACGGTAGGTATTATGAAATATATCAGATTTGCAAACGATTTGATCGAGATCCGTTGTAAGATGTATGTTGTAGAGCGGTATTAGAGTAAAATAAGGGCCCATTTGTAGAGGGTTTATACCAAAATAAGGACCCATATATTTAACTTTCAAAGTAGGAATTCTTAGTTGAAATATAACATGATCTGCAAAATTTGATGATTATCTGATGTAAACTATGGATTCTAGAGTGGTAAAAGTTAAAAATTTGGGCCCTTTTGTAAGGGCGCTACATTAAAAATTGGTCCCTTATTGATCACTTCACATGTAAGATGTGCGTTATATACCAAAACATGGACCCATATAATTGACTTTCATAGTATATGTTTCAAGTTGAAATATAACATGATGTGTGAAATTTCATCAAGATCCGAAAGGTGTATTTTAGAGCAATAATAGTGTAAATCGGAGGTACATTTGTATGGGGGCTATATCGAAACTTGGACCCATGTAACCCACTTTCATGTTAGCTATTTCTAGTTCGAATATAACATGATGCTGAAAATTGTATCAAGATTCAATGTAAAATGTGTATTCTAGAGCAGTAATAGGGTAAATTGGAGGAGCCTCAAGCAAATGGAGGCTATATCTGAATCTGAACCGACTTACTCCAAATTCAATACCGATCGTCGTTGGGATAAAAAAATACTTCTGCCAAATTTCATCGCAATCGGACAACAAATGCGACTTGTCGAGTGCGAACAAACTTAGATTGGCAGTAGACTGGCGGACAGACAGACATTGATAAATCGATTCAGCTGGTGATTCTTAGCCGATCCGTATACTGGGTCTGGCTCGATTATTTATTGGTGTTACAAACATTTGGAGGAAAACTAACTTATAACACACTAGTCCATGAAGTGGTGTATGGTATAAATATTGAAACTAAATAATTTTATAAATAAATATAAAATTTTAGTTATTTTAAACCACGCTTATAAGACAAGGCTACCAATGTGTTTATACTATATACATCGAAATAATACTTCAAGTCAGTTCAAAAAGTACATATATGAGACAACAATCTTAAAAAAAAGCTTAAATACCCTAAATAGTGGGGATAGGAGGTGCATTTTCAGCTACGGCCGTGTGGTTGGTTGCATTACTATCCTATATTAGTTCCAAAAGCAGGAATTTTGAAATTGTTCTAGCAATTTGCTCGCTACCTGTTTTATCACTTTTTCCGTAAAAGCAAAAACAAGTTAAAAGGTGTTAAGATCGGCCGGGCCGAATCTTATGTAAACTCCACCACGGGGTGCATTCCACAGTATAACAACTGATAAGAGGTTGTCGGCTTTATATATAAATGCAGAATCATATTAGGAAAATTGTGATATTTTGTTTGCACATTACAATATTTGTTTACTATTTCAAACTTTGATTATAATATTAGTAGTCCTCTACTACATACAAGTACTAGCAGACCCGAAATAATTTTTTGTCGATATTTCAATTAGATTTATTTATTTATATGATCAGTCTCTCCTGTGCGTTTGTATTGAAAACACAAATCGCGAACGTTCTATGTTTTCAAACATTCTTTTCTTTTTGTATGCATTGCGGTTAATCCGTTCAACAACAACATCGATATACAGTAGAGTGGCTTCAAAGTAAAAGTTGTGGATGTTCCCGACTAAAATGGAAGAATGATTTGTTTTATGTGTTCTCCCAAAATATTTCGTTTTTATCATTGACTGTTCGTGAGCTGGACGCGTTCAAAATAACCTCTATAAATCATGTCCCAGATGTTGAAAATGCCATTTTCGAAAAACAAAAGTTGTGCTGAATTGTGCTAGGTTTGTGCCCAATTGTGCCGTAAAAAGTTTTTCGAAAAAATGAAAATTGACCAAGATATTGCGAAAAAACTTTTTTCCAAAAAAAAATCGCTGGGATTGCCATTTCGTTTTTTGCAAAAACAAAAGTTGTGCTGGATTGTGCTAGCGGAGTACATAATTGTGCCGTTTTTAAAAAAGTTCTATCTCAATCCGTTTTCGAAAAAATCGCTATTTTCGAAAAAATCCTAGAAATGCCATTTTGCCGCAAAGAGTTTTTCGAAAAAATGAAAATTGACAGAGATACAGCGAAAAAAACTTTTCGCAACAAAAATCGCTGAAATTTTCATTGTAGATTTTTTGTGCAGCAAAAGTTGTGCTAGGTTCTTCTAGAGGAGGGTGTTATTGTGCCGTTTCAAGCTAAGTTCTATCTCAAACCGTTTTCGAGAAAATCGCTAATCAAAATTTTGGCGAAAAAATGCTCTAATTTTGTTAAAATCGTGATTTTTGCAAATCCAAAAACTGTGCTGAATTGTGCTCGCCTAGCACAATTTTTTCGTGATACATCAAAAAGTGCTCATTTCAATGGTTCATAAAAATAATCGTCATTTTAACTTT
Source organism: Polietes domitor (assembly GCA_947397865.1). Classification (NCBI taxonomy): domain Eukaryota; kingdom Metazoa; phylum Arthropoda; class Insecta; order Diptera; family Muscidae; genus Polietes; species Polietes domitor. The sequence goes on from OX377618.1 coordinate 114,226,350, forward strand.
TTTAGCCAATTTCCATATAACTTTGCAAAAAACGCGAATTTCAAAAATCCAAAAGTTGTGCTGGATTGTGCTCGTCTAGCACAATTTTGCTATCATATTCCAACTTTTTGTAAAAGTACTAAAAATTCCAGAATTGCCATTTTGTTTTTTCGCAAAAACAAATGTTGTGCTGGATTGTGCTAGCCGCGTAGACAATTGTGCCGTTTCAAGCTAAGTTCTATCTCAAACCATTTTCGAGAAAATCGCCAATCAAAATTTCTAGCGGTTTTTTTCTCAATACCTTCTCATCGTGAATTCTTTTCAAGAAATACCTGATTTATGGAGGTTATTTTGAACGCGTCCAGCTCACGAACAGACAATGATAAAAGCGAAATACTTCGGCAGAACGCATAAATCAAACCAATCTTTCATTTTAGTCGGGAACATCAACAACATTTTTTCCTTCCTCACAAAATAAGCCACTCTAATATACATACATTCAACTTACATTAAAATTGTCTGCTCTTTACTGCGAGAGTCTTAAGTAGGAGCTGTTACTCTCTTTCGAACATGTGTTCGAGAGAGAGAAAAAGAAAGAAAACAGACGATAACGTCGCCGCGCCGTCAGCATCAAACCGTACGTCAAACGCCAACTATTACCATCGACTTCAATCATTGAGTGAAAATAAAAAACAAATGATGATGTTATGAGCGACTCCACACCAAAAATTGTGAAAAACACGTACCACCTATCACTATTATTAAAAGTACAACTGATGAAATTCACAAAATGTGTAAAACAACCAAAGTATTGAAATATGCGATAAGGAAAATTTCAATCTGTCACAAACTTTTTTGTGAGCTTCAATATGATTTTGACACGGTCACTAAATATCTGAAAGAAAACAATATTTAGTTTATCTCTTATACGTCTAAAAACAATAGACCGTACATAGCTGTTCTTTCAGGCCTGGATAAAATGGATGTAAATGAACTGAAAAATGATTTATTAAAAGCTGGACTAACAGTTTTGGATATTAAACCAGTTTTTAAGAAATGTGAATAACACTGAGGGATCTGAAGGAAAACTACAAGAGCATTGAATACGTTAGAGTCGAATGGAATTACCAGCAAAGACGACAAAATAAAGTAACACGGTGTTACAACTGCCAAATATATGGCCATGAAGCGGAACATTGCAATATTAAAACTTTTGGTGCTAAATGTGCAGGTCCGCACTTAACCGCATTGCAATGGTGAATGTTCTACGGATTTAAATTGTCCTATGTAGCAGATCTACTTATTTTGAGCTAATAAATCGTTACTCAAAACATAAACGCCAAGCTGTCCAACACTCCTCAAATGCCCTATGTATATTTTGTTTCAAACACTTAGTCAAATGACAATGTAATGCTAATGTAATTTCACAAAATAATGTGAATGGCGAATTATTTTCCCTTTAAATTTTGAATTAATTACTAATTTAAAAGTCTGTAAATGTAAAGCAGATCAGTTTAATGTAATTACAAGCGTTGCATTTAAATTTCTATCATGAATAATCACACTCTTAAAACCAGTAAGGAAAGGCTAAAGTCGGGCGGGGCCGACTATATGATACACTCCACTTTCTATCAGAATACAATTCAATTCGGAAAAAAGTGAAAACGGGAAGAATTTTTGTATGTTTCCTAATCATATGTCCTGGTTCAATTTGTCAAATCGAAAAGAATATTTGTATCAGGGCTATATCCAAAAATGGAATGAAGTGACCCATTTCTCAATAGGTTCTTCTAGTTCTTAATTTCAAGTAATTCGCTGAAAATACGTTGTTTCTGGGGCGGCGAAATCAAGCCGAAATTTGTATAGGAGCTATATATAAATCTGAACCGATCTAGCTCATTTTCACCGTGGGTATTTCTAGTTGAAATATAATATATTTTGCCAATTTTGAAGAAGATCTGTTAAAATATGTGGTTTTTACAGTACAAAAAGTCAAATCGGGAGTGAAATTCGTATGGGGACTATATCTAAATCTGAACCGATCTGGCTCATTTTCACCGTGGGTATCTATTCTATTGAAATATAATATGTTTTGCCAATTTTGAAGAACATCTGTTAAAATATGTGGTTTCTACAGCAGAAAAAGTCAAATCGGGAGTGAAATTCGTATGGGGGCTATATCTAAATCTGAACCGATCTGGCTCAATTTCACTGTGGGTATTTCTACTTTAAATATAAGATGTTTTGTCAATTTTGAAGAACATCGAACAAATTCGTATGGGGGCTATATCTAAATCTGAACCTATCTGGCTCATTTTCACCGTGGGTATCTCTATTGAAATATAAGATGTTTTGCCAATTTTGAAGAACATCTGTTAAAATATGTGGTTTCTACAGCAGAAAAAGTCAAATCGGGAGTGAAATTCGTATGGGGGCTATATCTAAATCTGAACCGATCTGACCTATTTTCACCATAGGTGTATCTAGTTGAAATGTAAGATGTTTTGCCAAGTTTGAAGAAAATCTGTTGTAATATGTGGTATCTAGCGTGAAAAGAGTCAAATCGGGAGTGAAATTCGTATGGGGGCTATATCTAAATCTGAACCGATTTTCTTCAAATTAAATAGCGTTCGTCCTTATCCCGAAAAACTTTGTTTTGCAAAGTTTCATTTGGTTCGGGCTACAATTGCGACCTGTACTTTGATTACAAGAATAGATGGACAGACGGACGGACGGACGGACATTGTTAAATCGATTCAAAAAGTGATTCTAAGTCGATCGGTATAATTAACAATGGGTCTATCTCGCTTCCTTTTGGGTGTTACAAACAAATGCACAAAGACATAATACTCTAGTGGAGTGTATAATTATGATATGGAACGCCAGAGGGATTCGAAACAAACTTTATGAATTTTTTGATTTTTTAATCTATTTATATAAAAGAGAGTGGCGTTAGTTACTACACTTATAACTCAAGAAAGCATGGACCGATTTCGATGATTCGCACCAATTCGAATAGGTCGCCGGCCAAACAAGAAGAGTACCCAAGAAAATTAACGAAATATCCCCGATTTGTATGGAGTGATTTTACAACGCCATCTTCATGATAGATGACGTTTATGTTTACGGTGCTTTGAAGTTCACTGTAGAGACACCTGGATTGTGCTGTCTCAGTGACAAGGTTAAATTACCACCATTGTCTTTACTACCAGAGCCATTTCATTCTTTGCTTCATGGCGAAAGACCAGAATAACTTCATTTTCTATCGAACACTCAGAAATATAACGGATGCTTTCAAATCACTTCATTTGGAGCAGATATTATTAATGAACGCAGATTCAAATGATTCCGAGAAACGGAGCGACAATTAGGCGTATATTCTCATTTCCCACTTACGAACACTCATTTGGCAGTGCATCTGGAGAACGGTAGACGAGTTTATTTCACTGTATCAAATTCTACTCAACGTGCTCAAAACCCACCAGCGACAACATTGACCAGTTTCTTCTCGTCGAAAGCGAGGCGATGTAGTTCCTGGTCATTCGGATTTGCGTTCTACTGAAGCTCTTGGCCGTATTTATACAGTTCATCCACAGAATGATGAATGCTTTTACTTGCGACTCATCATTTGAGTCACTTCGAAATGTCCATGGTGTAGTGTTGCTTGAAAACTATACGCATTGGGATACGACAATCACTGAACTCTTTCTGCATTCCCATGTAAAATACGATCAATTTGCGATCATTATTGCCACATATTTTCCATCAAATCCACGTGAATTGTGTGACAAGTACAAGGATTATATGTCAGAAGACATTTTGCATCGAGTTCGTGTCCATTCAGAAAAGCCCCATATTGAGATGAACGAAGAGATGCACAACCAGGCTTTGGTTTTGATAGAAGGTATGTGTTACCTCATGTGCAGCAGTTTGTTAGTCAGGTTAGGAATGTCATTTCCAGATCGTCGACCATACGACCCTTTCGAACTGGAATTGCAGCGTGAACGTGAATGCGACACAAACGCATTAAGCCAATTGGCAAAGACCAAGGATGTGGATCACTTAAACTGAGCAATTCAAAACGTTGGTTCACTGCATTCCTTCAAATCTATCGACTGTGTAATAAACGAAGACGAAGCAAGAAACTATCCAACTGAGTTTTTGAATTCATTGGATGTGCCTGGATTGCCACCACACAATTTACAATTTAACACTCCGTCATGCACATGTATCTGATTTAAAGATATTTCTAATTTAGCTAAGGGTTTGAGTCTCCAGGTACGCTCTACAAATATTGTTAGGTATCATTTTATGAAAAAACACATTAAAAAACAACAAACAAAATTTATGTCGATTTTTCATCTATACATCGTATACGTAGCGCATGTATCTGGCCAGATACACACACAACGGAACGGGAAGTGAATCAAAGTGAAAATGTTTAGCTACAACTCCCAAAGCCGTACAGCAATACTGGCCGTACAATTGTAGCTGACAACTTTTTTACTACTTTAGAAGGAGTAAAGCGTCTGGCCAGAATTGGTCTGCCATTTGTTGGTACCATTCGCTTCAATAAAAGATGTATTCCTAACGAAATGAGAAAGGATCGTTCTCGTCCTGTTTTGTCATCGTTATTTGGATTCCACGAAAATTTGGTATCAATTTGCAGCTACGTGCCAAAAAAAAAAAACAAGTAAGGAAAGGCTAAAGTCGGGCGGGGCCGACTATATGATACACTCCACTTTCCAACCGAATACAATTCAACTCGGTAAAAAAGTGAAACGGGAAGAATTTTTGTATGTTTCCTAATCATAGGCTAATATGACCTGGTTCGATTTGTCAAATCGATAAGAATATTTGTATCGGGGAAAATGTGACAAACTTTCACAATAAGTCTTCCAGTTCAAACGTGTTATGCTCACTTTGAAGAAATTCGTGGTTTCTGGGGCGGAAAAAGTTAAATCGGGAGCAAAATTTGTATGGGAGCTATATATAAATCTGAACCGATATGACTCATTTTTACCACAGTTGTTTCTAGTTGAAATATAAGATGTTTTGCCAATTTTGAAGAAAATCTGTTGTAATATGTGGTATCTAGAGTGAAAAGAGTCAAATCGGGAGTGAAATTCGTATGGGGGCTATATCTAAATCTGAACCGATCTGACCCATTTTCACCATGGGTGTTTCTAGACAAATATAATATATTTCGCCTAATTTGAAGAGGATCTGTTAAAATATGTGGTTTCTAGAGCGGAAAAGGTAAAATCGGGAGCGAAATTTGTATGGGAGCTATATATAAATCTGAACCGATACGACTCATTTTTACCACAGTTGTTTCTAGTTGAAATATAAGATGTTTTGCCAATTTTGAAGAAAATATGTTGTTATATGTGGTATCTAGAGTGAAAAGAGTCAAATCGGGAGTGAAATTCGTATGGGAGCTATATATAAATCTGAACCGATTTCCTTCAAATTAAATAGTGTTCGTTCTTATCCCGAAAAACTTCGTTGTTTAAAGTTTCATTTGGTTCTGTCTACAATTACGACCTGCATCGTGATTACAAGAATAGATGGACGGACGGACAGACAGACAGAGCGGAAAATGTCAACAAAATTTAAAGAAAATCGGATGCAATATGCAATATGTGGTTTCTAGAGCGGAAAATGTCAAATCGGGAGCGACATTTGTATGTGGGCTATATCTAAATCTGAACCGATTTGCCTCAAATTAAATAGCGTTCGTCCTTAATCCACAAAACTTATTTGTGCCAATTTTTGTTAAGATCGGACTATAATTGCGACCTGTAATTTGATTACAACAATAGATGGACAGACAGACGGACATCGACTCAAAAAGTGATTCTAAGTTGATCGGTATACTTAACAATGGGTCTATATCCCTTCCTTTTGGGTGTTACAAACAAATGCACAAAGACATAATACTCTCGTGGAGTGTATAAAAAATATAAAATATATATCTGACTGACGTTATAACAATATAACTATGTAATATTATCACTAAAATAGCATATTTTTTATATAAATGTACTGAAATACATAGTGTATCTGGCGAGATACATTCGCTGCGTACGTGAGTATCGGAACATGTGCATGACGGATGGTTAAGGTTGTTTCAATTGTCATCATGCTTTGCAATATCAGTTAACCAAAATTATGCAACGGAACGCGTTTAGCGGTCACAAAACTCATGAGCAATGTGATTCACGTAAGAATATTAAAAGAAAAGTTCAAAGGTGAGGAACTTCTCATTCCGAGAATTCCAATGATTCCAACCGATATCCTATTCGAGTTTATTTAAGAAAAGAATCATTTGCAATGGACAATTGAACACAGATTTTCTGCAATTTTTTTCACATTTTTTGTTTCAAATAAATGAGAATTACCAGCGCCAATAAATAAATAAAATTTTAAGGCAAAACAATGTTTGCCGGGTCAGCTAGTCTTTATAATAAAAATGAAATGATTTCCGTTGGTAATCGCATGACGTAAGACCGCTGAACCAATTTGGCTTATTTTTGTTACAAACTGTTCGTAGTTGTCCGAACTATGTTTTAAGATGAAACAACTTTTGGATAGTTTCCCGCGAATTTGGAAAATTTGTAAAAAACTGAAAGTGCCTTTTGTTTTAGGATTTTAGAGTGAACTCAAGACTATATGACACGATTCAGACAATGAATATGCGAAATTCTTTTGTGTTTTGACTCAGCGAAGTTTTCAATGGAAAACAATTTAGGTTATTTTAAAGAAAATGCTGACAAACAGCAAAAAATCGTAATGTTCATTGGGATCAAATGTTCTATTTCCGTCAAATGCGAATATTGCTTTAGCATTTTTGCATATTTTTCATCCGATTGGTACCAAACTTTGTATTGACGTTTTACTGTCCAAATATAAACCATTCGATGACATATCAGAAACAGGCAGAATAAACGAACAATTACCAAATAATATGCATAAATAAATATGGAAAATATGAAAAAAATTTAAGGTCTAATAATTATCTCAGAATGGTTCGATTCTAAATTCTATTGCTTCTTGCTACATCAGCTGACACACTTGAAGACACTTGTATGTTTCCGAAACTCCAACGAGCAATATTTCAATGATCTGATATGGTCATAGTTATGATAGGTTCGGAATAAGGCGCATAATAAGTCTTTGGTGGTTGTGCAATGATTACGTCGAAGGTTATTTTCGCTTTATTTTACACAGCCAACGAACTAAAGTATATTTTGTGAAAACACAGATTTTAGTCAATTCACCGATCATTAATAGATTCATTACCAAACTTAGATAATTCAAATGTGAAATATAACTTGATGACCAAAATGGAAAATCACTGTTGACGTTTTTGCATTATATTCCCAATCGATTTTCACTGCATTAAAAACGAACTCATCAGCAAGGTTGTACTAAACATTGTTCAAGATCCAGGTTATATGGTGGTTTTAGTTCGAAAAGGTATTTGTCACGTGTTATTGCCAAAAATGGATACTACTCTGATTGAAAATATTGGTATAAAGGTTACACTGACTGGAAATTTTACTATAAATATATTTAGTTGCTATTTTCCGGTGGCTCCGAGGGACCTGCAGATGATCGAAAGAACGAGTTTAAATCGGACCTCAGAAAATTTTCAAGAATTCAGGGAAATTATATATTAGGCGGTGAATTCAATTTATATACTAAAACAATTTTTGGAGCTATAGCTACTAAAACCTTAAGCTATATTTCAATTAGATTGTTTGTGATCGTCGCCTGAATTTTTGAAAAGCTATTTCAAACATTTAAACAAAACTGAAATGCGAAAAATTTAGTTCTCAGAGATTACTGCATCGATTAACGTTTTCTGTCGTAAAAATTCAATTTAAGGATTCGATCACGGATATTTAATTCATATTACGTTAGTAGGGAACTTTATATGCAAGAAAAATTCTGTCGGCAGTATACTGCTGAAATATCTGCACATTTGCTTAAAAGGATTTTGAACAATGTTTAGTTGATGAGTTGGATGAAGAATATCCAAATGTCAACGGTGATTTTGCCATTGACAATTTCAAACAATTGTTTTGAATATAATTGTGCATATCCTTAATTTGAATGTCGTGACGTATTCCACAAAAAGGAGGAATTCCAGCAATCATTTTGATTATTGGTTGGAGTAGACCGTGGAGCACTGGTAAAAATCACCAAAATATGTTATATAGTTCTGAACATAATTATGGCTAGAAACGGATTCCTCCGAATCTATGTTTTTCACAATCAATATAGCGCGTTCGCTCAACCAAATACGATTTTGAGCAACGTATGGGAACACGAACTGACAAAAATCCAAAATACCAATTTCGAAAAGTCCAATTTTACTGCGCTTCTACGTGGTCAGAGGAATTTACATACTAAATCATGAAATCCATTTCTGTTGCAAGTCTACGTTGTCAGAGGAATTTACATACCAAATTTCACGATTCTAGGTGTAATACTTTTGTTGGTACCATTTTTACCACTTTTTGTCCCGCACGCCCCTTAAAAGTACAATTTTCGATAAAGCCAATTTTACTTCGCTTTTATATGGTCAGAGGAATTTACATACCAAATTTCACGATTCTAGGTGTAATATTTTAATTGGTACCATTTTTATCCCTTTTGTCCCGCTCGCCCCTTAAAAGTACAATTTTCGAAAAATCCAATTTTACTTCGCTTTTATATGGTCAGAGGAATTTACATACCAAATTTCACGATTCTAGGTGTAATACTTTAGTTGGTACCATTTTTATACCTTTTGGTCCCGCTCACCTCTTATAAGTACATATTTCGAAAAATCAATTTATATTGCAAGTCTACGTTGTCAGAGAAATGTAAATACCGATTTTCACGATTCTAGCTGCAATTCTTAAATTGGTACCTTTTTTATCCCTTTTTGTCTCTTTCCTCCCTTAAAAGTACAAATTTCGAAAAATCCCAATTTGTAGCTCGTCTGCATGGTCATAGCAAGGAACACACCGAATTTAATGTTTCTAGCTATACAGTTTGGTCAGGACGAAGGTTCGATGTTTATCCCTTGTTGTCCCATTTTACCCCCTAAAAGTACGAATTTCGTAAACCGTTTCTTAATCGACGTCTACGTCATATTTGTGAACAACCCTGCAAATTTCATGACCCTGGCTTCAGCCGTTTGGTCTGGGGGCTGGTCAATGATAAGTCAGTCAGTCAGTAACGCAACTCTTTTATATATAGATAAGATGTGAGCGGGACAAAAAGGGATAAAAATGGTACCAACTAAAGTATTACAGCTAGAATCGTGAAATTTTGTATGTAAATTGCTCTGACAATACAAAAGCGAAGTAAAATTGGATTTTTCGAAAATTGTACTTTTAAGGGTTGCGAGGGACAAAAAGGGATAGAAATGCTACCAATTAAAATATTATACCTAGAATCGTGAAATTTGGTATGTAAATCCCTCTGACCATATAAAAGCGAAGTAAAATTGGATTTATCGAAAATTGTACTTTTAAGGGGCGTGTGGGACAAAAAGCGATAAAAATGGTACCAACAAAAGTATTACACCTAGAATCGTGAAATTTGGTATGTAAATTCCACTGACCTTATAAAAGCGAATTAAAAATTGGATTTTTCGAAATTTGTACTTTCAAAGGGTGCGCGGGGCAAAAAGGGATACAAGTTGTACCAATTTAAGTATTGCAGCTATAGTCATGAAATTTGGTACATAAATTTCACTGACAACGTAGTAGCGCGAATCTAAATGGATTTTTCCAAATTTTTTACTTATTAGGGGTGAGTGGGATAAAAAGGGATAACAATTGTACCAACTAAAGTATTGTAGCTACAATCTTGAAATTTGGAGTGTAAATTCCTCTGGTAACGGATAAAAGTAGTGCCAACTAAAGTATTGGAGCTATAGTCGTGAAAAGTGGTGTGTAAGTTCTTCTGACAATTTAGAAGCGCTAATCTAAATGAATTTTTCGAAATTTGTACTTGAAAACGGTGAGCGGGATAAAAATAGTACCAACTAAAATATTGCAGCTACAGTTGTGAAATTTGGAGTGTTAATTCCCTGACAACGTAGATGCGCAACCTAATTTTTTTTTTGAAATTTGAATTTTGCATCCCGTGATTTCCCGCGGGAAAATTCCCGAGTATTCGCACATTTTTCATTTCCCGTATCCCGGGAAATTCGTACGGGAATCCCGCGGGAATTCATCCACAATAAAATTAAAAATGTTGTATAAAAATTTAGATCACGTTGTATGTCAAATATGGCAGTTGGATGACAAAATATTTTTAAGCTGCGTACAGACATAGACTGAAAATCCACTTTTTCGGATTTTTCCTGTCAAGCTCCATATGGGCATCTTCCAGAAAAGGTCTACCAAAAAATGAAATCAGACCACACTAATAGCTTTTAACTTTATTTTTTCCTTATTTTGACAACTTTTTTATTATCAAACTTGAAGATAACTTGTTATCTTTTATTTTTATTAAATGTTTAAGTGTTATAACGAAAATTACTATTTTTTTTTAATACGAGTGAAAATTTGTTTCCGTTCCGTATTTCTACTGTAGCTAATTAATAAAATTTAAGAGATAATTCTCATATTTCATAAATCTACGAACACAATATATCATCTGACCTTCATTTTCATGTATATAAGGAAAAACAAAATTCTCAAAAAGTCGGTGAATTTGTATTTTTCTATAAGACCTTGCAAAGTACTTCTGTTTTTTTTGTCGCATCCGTTTCGATGTAAATTTGTATATTATTTTGTACTAACTTGTACTAAATCCTGACGATATATTTTTAAAATGTATTACTCTTTAAGCGCTTCAGAGAACTAAAGAGGCTGATCGACTTTTTCAGTTTCTTCGTTCGGGCCACTGGGAGATGCCCATATGAAAAATTTAAAGTTCGGGAAATAAAAAAATAAAGAGTTAAAGTTTACGAAGCGATAGGACAAGGAACAAACATTTCATTTGATGTTCTACTGACTATTAATGTGAACGATCGTTCTCCGTCGCGTCCACATTTTCCATTCCATTTTTTCACATAAAATAAGAAATATCTATTCTTTAATTAATTTTGAAACTTGAAAAAATAGTTAAATTGATCTCACATTGCGGTTTATTACACTGTGCAACATTTTTGAAGTCATTTCAAAATAACCATATACGGACACCGCTACATGATAAAAGACCAAAAAAAAGACCCGTGTTTTTTTTTTTTCCCAAAGTCATGCACTTTTTTTTATGGGCCCCCAGAGATTTGAGGCCTCGGTGTAATTTTTGGAAAAAAGTGATCATATTCTCAGGCTCATATCTTGCAAACCGTTCGGAATTTTGATTTACTCTCTGAGGCAAAGTTCTAGCTCTTGTCATAAAGAACAAAAATTGTGAACATATAAAATATCGTTATTTTGAAATGACTTCAAAAATGTTGCACAGTGAAAGGAAAAAAATCTAATTTTTGGGAAATTTTTCAATTTTGCGGCTACCTAAGCGCTACCTAAACGGTGTTAAGAATAATTCCTAGGAAGTTCATATGTTCTAGAAAGTTGTTTATTGAGATCTTAGGTACATTTTTGTAGTTGATTGTTTCCCTGAATTTTCAGCGGTTTGCTACCTATGGACCTGAACAGGGGAAAAAAGGTTAAAAATTTTGACCTTGAAGATGAAGTTTTTTTGATTTTATATGTTCACAATTTTTGTTCTTTATGACAAGAGCTAGAACTTTGCCTCAGAGAGTAAATCAAAATTCCGAACGGTTTGCAAGATATGAGCCTGAGAATATGATCACTTTTTTCCAAAAATTACACCGAGGCCTCAAATCTCTGGGGGCCCATAAAAAAAAGTGCATGACTTTGGGGGAAAAAAAAACACGGGTCTTTTTTTTTTTGGTCTTTTATCATGTAGCGGTGTCCGTATATGGTTATTTTTTTTCGTGTTGCACTGTGTTATTGTATGATTTCTGTAACAGGTTCGTTGTGAAACATATATTTATTTTACTTTAATAAAATGTGAATGTTTAATTGTAAAAAATAAGCTTAACTCATAGTAAACAGTATGTTGACGATTTCCCGTGCTGTCCCGGGATCCCGGGAAATTGAAAAAATAATTCCCGTTTCCCGGGAAATAAAAAGTACGGGAAAATGCAAACCCTAGTACCAACTAAAGTATTGCAGCTATAGTCGAGAAATTTGGAGTGTAAATTCCTCTGACAACGTAGACTTGCAACAGAAATGGATTACTTGATTTAGTATGTAAATTCCTCTGACCACGTAGATGCGCAGCAAAATTGGACTTTTCGAAATTGGTACTTTTAAGGGCTGCGCGGGACGAAAAGGGATAAAAATTGCGTACAGTCTTTTAATTACGTAAACGCGGAAAGGAGGATACGTCACGACAAGAAATAAATGTGTTACCAAATAAAGTTACCTATAGTGGTTTTTCAAAATGTGTACTTTTTGGGAAAGAGGTGCAAAAAGTTATATAGTAGCTGGCTGCTTCTAGAAACATGAGATCGAGGATATAAATGGTGGTAATTTTTTGTTCAAAACTTGGAAGAAAATGATAAAAATTATACATACGAAGGAGTGCATATCGACAAGCACATTACATTGACTGTGTGTGAGTGCTATCTAATAGGAGGTTTCAAAATTACTATTTTAGATTTATCTATATAAACCAAAAGAAAATTAAATAAATACTATCTAAAAACAGAGGCGGTTAAAATTAACAAATAACTGGCTTTTTCGCGTGCGAAGCAGTGGGTACTGGTAGTCGTTCATAAGCCGCATGCGTGCTCCGTAAGCATATTGCTGATTCATCAGCATAATTTATTCTCGCAATGCATGGTAATCACATTGTTTTCGTATTGCATTCCAACTCTTGATAAAATGCGTCGTGAATCAGGAATTTGGGCGCTTTCATTCCTAGTTGAGCTAATATTGATCGCATGTCTTCATTCAATGCCTCATTGTAAATTCGGTTACGAATGGAGCATTTTGTGATAGATTGTCGGAATCAAACCATCTGCATCGACGAAAATACATGAAATACCTGTAACTTGATTTCCCCACCTTTTTGATAACTGATTACGAACTGGAATTATGACCCAAACAAAAAGGAATCGAATAAATATCGTTCCTATCGTTAGTTCTGAAAAAAGTGCATAAAATTTAACGTTTTTTGCATTTTGTCACAATTTTCTGGCTTTTCTTTATAATATCAATTTTTCCGTTCCGAAAAAATTCGCAGAAACATAACGAACATAACAGAAAATACTTTCGCATATCCTTTGCTTGAATTAAGACTTATAGCCTCGAGTTAATTCAAAAATTCTCGAAAAAGACATTTTCAGTTTTATAACCCTCCACCTCAAGAATGGGGTATAGTAACTTTGTTATTCCGTTTGTAACACCTTGAAATATCGACCTGCGACCTTTAAAGTATATATATTCTTGATTGTCATAAAATTCTAAGGCGATCTAGCCGTGTTCATCCGTCTGTTGAAAGCACGCTAGCATCTAAACGAAAGGGGGTAGGACGTCAAAATTTTCAATAAATGCGTCTTATAGTCGTAGATCGGTTGCGATTGCTACTGGAAGAAGTCGGCCCAAAGGGAAAAAATTTTCCCTCACAAGGAATAAAAATATCCTCTATAATCCCTAATATTTTAGACTACTTAAACATGTTTTTTTTTAATATGTCTACTTGTTCTTACTCGATATTCTCGATATTGGGTATGCGCATTAGGGCGTACCTCAAAAAAAAAGTTCGCCGTACACCTTCGAATATGAAGTATTATTGAAAGGTAGTTTCAAAAAAAAAATTTTATTTTTTTATGCCGAACGTAGGGGTCGCGCTTTTACATTTTTCTATATAACTTGTATTTATAAACGGATTTTAAAGTGTGATACATCGATGTTTTTGTCTCGACGAGGCCGATTTTTTTGTCTTTGAAGTCATTGAGCTCAAGCACCCCCTTCTGGTACTTACCCATCATTTCTCAGTTGCTACTACCCTAATGTACCACTCTAATAATCGAAAATTAAAGCTCGCATAAAATCATGAATCATGTTTGAGCTCAATGACTTCAAAGACAAAAAAATCGGACAAAAACATCGATGTATCACACTTTAAAATCCGTTTATAAATGCAGAAGTTATATAGAAAAATGTAAAAGCGCGACCCCTACGTTCGGCATAAAAAAATAAAAAAAATTTTTTTGAAACTACCTTTCAATAATACTTCATATTCGAAGGTGTACGGCGAACTTTTTTTTTTTTACTTGTAACCTGGTACGCTCTAATGCGCATTCCCCTTATAGCAGAAAACGTGCACCATAAAGTGATTCTTATTTGTAGGGAGTGAAATGTGGCAAAAAGGAATAAAAATGGTACCTATCAAACGACAACAGCTAGAAACATGAACTTCGGTGTCTACATTCCTCTAATTATGTAGATACATAATATAACAATTAAGGAAAGGCGGGGCGGGGCCGACTCTATGATACACTCCACTTTCAATCCGAATACAATTTAATTCGCTGAAAAAGGGAAGGATTTTTGTATCCTGTAAATGTATGTGTTTGACAAAAAATGTTTAATCGGAAAGGACATTTGTTTGGGGGTATATTGAAATCTGAAACGAAATAGGTGAAATATAATATGTATAGTTTGGCTAAAATGGGTTAAACATTTGGGAGCAACATTTGTCTTTGGGCTATATCTAAATCTGAACCGATCTTAGCCACTTTCACCATAGGTTTTTTACTTGGATTATAAGCTGTTGTGCCAAATTTAATGAAAATCGAGTACAATATGTGGTTTCTAGAGCGAAAAATGTCAAACCGGGAGCGACATTTGTATGGGGGCTATATCTAAATCTGAACTGATCTTACCTAATTTCAGCATATGTGTTTCTAGGTGGATTATAAGATGTTGTGCCAAATTTATAGAATATCGGGTACAATATGTGGTTTCTAGAGCGGAAAATGTTAAATCGGGAGCGACATTTGCATGGGTGCTATATCTAAATCTGAACCGATCTTACCTAATTTCAGCATATGTGTTTCTAGTTGGATTGTAAGATGTTGTGTCAACTTTAAAGAAAATAGGGTACAATATGTCGTTTCTAGAGCGAAAAATGTCAAATCGGGAGCGACATTTGTATGGGGGCTATATATAAATCTGAACCGATCTTATTAAATTTTTGCATAGGTGTTTCTAGATGGATTATAAGAAGTTGTGTCAAATTTAAAGAAAATCGGGTACAATATGTCGTTTCTAGAGCGGAAAATGTCAAATCGGGAGCGACATTTGTATGGAGGCTATGTCTAAATCTGAACCGATTTGCCTCAAATTAAATAGCGTTCGTCCTTGATCCACAAAACTTACTTTTGCCAATTTTTGTTAAGATCGGACTATAATTGCGACCTGTAATTTGATTACAACAATAGATGGACAGACGGACATTGCTAAATCGACTCAGAAAGTGATTCTTAACAATGGGTCTATCTCACTTCCTTTTGGGTGTTACAAACAAATGCAAAAAGCCATAATACTCTCGTGGAGTGTATAAAAATATTTTTTCGAAATTCGTACTTTTAAGGAGTAAAATGGGAATAGAGGGATAAAAATGGTACCAAACAAATGGCTGCACCTAAAATTATGAAATTCGGTGTATACATTCCTCGTAGACACGTAGAATAAAGGGATTTTTCGAAATTCGTACTTTTTGAGGTTCAAATGGAAAAAGGGGATAAAAAATGTACCAACCAAATGACCGCAGCTATAGTCAGGAAATTCGTAGTACTTTCAAGGGATACAATGGGAACAGAGGGATAAAAATGGTACTAACTAAACGGCTACAGCCATAGTGGTAAATAGACACGTACAATAAAGAGATTTTCGAAAGACGTACTTTTAAGGGAGTAGAATGGAAAAAGGGATAAAAATAGAATCAACTAAATGGTCGCATCTAATGGATTTTCAAAATTTGTACTTTTAGAATTAAAATATGAAGGAAATACATCAACTGTAGCACCCACTATCTACCAATATTTATGATATTTAAGCTTTTTTGAAGATTGTTTCCTTGTGTTTATTATACCCTCCACCTCCAGGATGGGGGTATATTCACTTTCTCATTCCGTTTGTAACACCTTAAAATATTCATCGGAGACCCCATAAAGTATATACATTCTTGGTCGTGGTAAAATTCTAAGATGATATAGCCATGTCCGTCTGTTGAAAGCACGATAGCGGCCGAACGAAATGAGCTAGGAGCAGAGTTACAAGCCGAACCATAATTATCGGCGGCGGCGGCTTTCGGCTGATTTGCCGGCTCCATCTGTCATTCGAATACCCCTATTTAATTGATAATTTTGGGAAAATGAAAGGAACAATTTTCGTTTTATTTTTTGGCAAGTAGTTCAATATTTGTTAATATTAGCCAATGTTCCAATAATTTAATATTGTTATTAGGGTATCCAATTATTCGGACTTTTATGTTATTCGATTTTTCGTTTATTTGAAATCAAAAAAATTCCAATTAATCGAATAATGAAGTCGAGAGTTAATAAAATAAATAAAATATAATTAATAAGAGTTATATAGACAAGACACTGTAGTTTACGGGTAGTTCAACTATATATTGAACGTTTATTATGTATCTGATTTTATTTAAAAATTATAACATTAAATTCGAAATTAGAAGTTGACAAAAATCTTAATATCTTATCAAAATAAAGAACCTTCCATTAAATGAGCATAATATCAGAAGTTATCCATTGACTTTTTTCGAATATGGATCATATGATTTATAACAGATCTGACTTCCCAGAGGGAAAAATTATTCCCTCACAAGGACTGAAAATACCTCTAATATTTAGAGTATTTCAGCATGTTTTTTGATCATATTATCTTGTATTTACTTGATATTTGCAACTCGCATTCCATTTATAGCATAAAAGGGCACCATAGAGTGATTTTTATTTGTAAGGGGCGAAATGGGACAAAAAGGGAAAAAAATGGTACCTATCAAATGACAACAGATAGAAACACGAAATTTGGCATGTTCATTCCTCTAATAGAGTAGATACATAATATAAAAGTATTTTTTCTAAATTCGTACTTTTAAGGGGTTAAATGGGGATAGAGGGATAAAAATAGTACCAACCAAACTGCTGCACCTGGAATATTCCTCTGATTGCGTAGACACATAAAATAAAGGAAATTTTCGAAATTCGTACTTTTATGGTGTAAATTGGAAAAAGGGGATAAAAATTGTACCAAACAAATGGATGCAGCTAGAACCATTAAATTCGCTGTATACATTCCTCTGACTGAGTGATACGAAAAAAACGTTTTTCCAAATTCGTACTTTCAAGGGATTCAATGGGAGCAGAGGGATAAAAATGATACCAACTAAAAGGCTAGAATGATGAAATTTTCATAAGTCGTGCTTTTATGGAGTAAAATGCGAAAAAATGGTACCTACAAAATGGCCGCAGATAGTATCATAGAATTCGGAGTATACATTCCCCTGAGTGCATAGCCACGTAAAAAAATTGTGTTGCTTTTATGACAAAAATGGTAGAATCAGGAAGTTGTCTTATAATGCGTACGTGAGAGGTAAGGTATTTTCGAAATTTATACTTTTGAAATTAAAATAGGAAATACAACCAACTAAACGACTGTAGCTGAAAATACACTCTCTGTCCCCCAATATTTAGGGTATTTATGATTGATGCCTTATATTTACTTTATGAATTGAAGTATTATTTCCATTATATATATTCATAGTATCAAAATATTGGTAGCCTGGGATTATTAGTTAAATTTTCATACATTTGAAATTTGTTGCGGACATTCCTCTTGTAGCTTGGAAGCGCCACAAAGAAAATAAAAGTTTCAGCGGTGCGAAATGAGACAAAGAGGGATAAAATATGGTACCAATGATACGACAACAGCTAGAATCATGAAATTCGGTGTGTACATCCCTCTAATTGCATAGACACGTAAAACAGAGGGAGTTTTTCGAAATTCGTACTTTTAAGGGATATATTTGAAAAAAGGGATAAAATGGGACCTTCCCAACCGCTAAAGTTGATATCATGAAATTCTGAGTATATATTCCGTGTGTTCTTTGTTTTGACTATGAAGACTCGAAACAAAAAGGTTTTTTTTTCGAAATTTGTACATTTGGGCGGAGAATGGGGATATCTTTAAAATTTGTACTTTTCTTATCAAAATTATACAGTCACTTTTCTGTATCTGAAAATGCTTCTCCCTAATGGCGACTGACAATCGCCTAATATTTAGGCATGTCCACTTTCACAATTGCAGCATTGTATTTATATTATAGTAGAAGATTTTAAACAGTGCGCATAAGTATACATTATAGTTTGAAATATTAAACAAATATAGTAATCTACATAAAAATATCACAATTTTCGTAATATTGTACTGTACTTTTATGTAAAGTCGACATCCTTTAATCTGCTGGTAATACTGTGGAATGCATTCCGGTGGAGGGTATATAAGATTCGGCCCGGCCGAACTTAACGCCTTCTTACTTGTTTTTCTAATCGACTTGAAGTATTATTTCGATATACGCGTGGTTTGCAAAAATAAATATTTTATATTTATTTATAAAATTATTTTTTCCATATTTTAATTTGTTTTGGTTTGGCTATATTAAAAAAATACATCTTCCGATTTGAACTGGGATATTGTCCTGGCTCAATACCATTTTGCGTCTATAGTTAATAGAATGCAAATTTATTTACAAATGGCATGGTGACATTTATTCAAAGAGTCGGACGGACCTTCTTATAGATTTATATTTTTGTGTAAGTACATTGTCTATTTGATTGTTTACTTGAAGTTTCTTCTTTTTCTTGACATGTGACTGGCAAGTTCCAATAATACATTCTTGTTTTTCACATTGATTTATAGGTACAGTTTTTACTCACATATCGAGATACAGTTGATTTTTTTGTTTCTCACTTTATCGTTGGAATTTTCCGATAAATATTTTTGTAGAACAGTTTAATCCTAAAATGTCTCTTTTGAAAGGACTATTTGTGATTGTCTGGAAAAAGGGTCAAATTGACCCATAAAGAGAGGAGCTAGAGAGTTATGATCTTCCACAAAAATTATCCTCATACAATTTTACATACATACGAAATATATATTATCAAGATCAAGTCTCTCTTAAATTACTTATTAACTAAATACCGGTTACATCTTACATAGTGATGCCACCCAGTACTTAAAAATAAAATTAAATTAAATAGCATTAAGGTGGCTATTATTAAAGTAACATTAGGGTGACAGTTACCATACACTTCTTTTTTCTTCTCATTATTTTTCGATTTAAAAGAAAAGTCCTGAATAATTTATTATTTATAAAACCCAAAAATGTTTACTAGTTATTTAATGCTGGGCAATGGGAATTGATTCTGGACAACTGTGCAACTCACTTGTCCAAAAAAATAGTTTCGTTAATATTAATGCAAAGTTATATTCCCATGAACCAATCAATATGTGCAAATTACGATTTTTATACCCTCCACCTATGGATGGGAGTATATTCACTTTGTCATTCCGTTTGTAACACCTTAAAATATTCATCGTAGACTTCATAAAGTATATATATTCTGGGTCGTGGTAAAATTCTAAGACGATTTAGCCATGTCCGTCTGTCTTTCCGTCTGTCAAGCATGATAGCGGTCGAACGAAATGAGCTAGGAGGTTCAAATGTTCCCTAAATGTGTGTTACAGGTGCTGATCGGTTGGGATTGAAATGGGCGAAATCGGCCCAGAGGGAAAATTTTTTCTCTAACAAGGACTGAAAATACACCCTAATATTTAGAATATTTAAGCATTTTTTTAATTTCTGCTCTATATGCAATTGAAATTTGTTGCGTACATTCATCTTGTAGCGTAAAATCAGCAAAAAGTAAATAAACGTTTTAGCGAGCGAAATGGGACAAAAAGAGATAAAAATGGTACCAATGCACTATGGTCCCAAATCCATTTTTTGGCAGAAATTCAAAACAATTAAAATTGGAAAGTGTATTGAAATGTGTATATATTTTCTTTATGGCAACACTCCAAGCAATCAAGAAAATATACTGGAGAAAATTAGGTGGCAACACCACAAGCCTGAATGGTACTTAAACTTTGCGGTTCAAAAAAGTGGGATTAATTTTGATATAAAGCAGTTTTACAAATTAATTAAAATCAAGACTTTAAAAGAAAATAATAAAGTGACTATTATGAAAATTGACGGCAAGAGTTAGTAGTTGAAAAATTATATTTAACATTTTATGATTATTGTGGCCTTGTAAGTATTCATAGGTATTGTAATTTTGTGATTTGTAGAGAACTTAATCTATAAATGTCGTGGACCAAATGTTATATGTATGACTCAAAGTGTAAATGTGAAAGTGTTCGTCTGAGGTTGTAGTTTTTGGTGGAATTAATAACTCGTCAGCATTTTTCGGTAAACTCCAAAAATTGTCATTTTATTTTAGCACAGTTTTTGATTAGCCATAGACATACATATGATTATATCTCTGAATTAGTTTTGTGTACGAGACCCATCAATATTTTATTTAAAAGGTATTGCCAGTACCTTTAAAATGGTATACAACATCATTCACATTTTTTACACATGTATACATATTAATTTATTTCTTGAAAAAAATATTTAAATTGCAGTTTAAAGTTAAATTGCATACAAACAGTAGTATGCTATATTTTGCTTTTGTAGTAATGTTTAGAAAAAGACATTTCGTCAAAATAAACAACTCTTCATTCTTTTAAGCTTTCATAAAATTTGGTTTTTGGTCACCCTGTACCAATACAGGGTGATAATTATGTTGGTTATATATTGAGTTTATATGGGAGATGGTAGTGGGCGTGGTCCGATCGGCCCAATTTTATTTTTATTTTTTGCGTATGAAATGTCTAGCAAATATGCAAAATTACAAGACTGTATGTTTATTTTTCGACTTTATGCCATAAAAAATGGATTTGGGACCAGTGTGCAATGATACGATAACAGCTATAAACATGAAATTTGGAATGTACATCTCTTTAATTGCACAGATACGTAAAATAGAGGGATTTTTCAAAATTCGTACTTTTAAGGGATATAATTAGAAAAGAGTGATAAAAATGGTACCTACCAAACCACTGCAGTTGAAATCATGAAATTTGGTGTGTACTTTCATCTGACTGTGATTACGCGAAATAAGAAGGATTTTGTCGAAATTTATACTTTTAGGCGGAAAATGGGGCGAATGGGAATAAAAATGGTACCAAACAAACGGCTGCAGCTATAATAATAATGAAATTCGGAGTGTACACTTCTCTGACTGCGGTGACGCGAATAATAAGAAGATCTTCCGATATTCGTAGCATCAGGATCTAAATGGAATTAAATTTGGCTACAATCAAACGGTTGTAGCTAGAATCATGATATTCAATATTTGCCCTCGCCTATGTTCGTAGATGCGAACAATAAAGGTACAATTTTTTCTAAATTCGTACTTTTAGAGGTCAAAATGAAGAAAGAAATGAAACAGGTACCAAGCACAAGGCTGTATTTAAAATAATGAAATTAGGTGTGTATATTCCACTCTGAAACATATTGGGTGTTCAATATTGCAACTTTTCCTATCAAGATTATACAGATTGTACAAGATTTAGGCTGTAGATGGAATCAAAAAATTACAAATGGGGAAAATCGGGCTTGATGGAAATTGTTTCTACCTAATAATATTTAGGGCACATTTTTCAAGATTTCTGACTAATAGTTATATTAATGTTTACATATATTAGAGGACTATTAATATTATAATAATGAGAATCCCAATTTTCTTAATATGGTAGTGCACTATGTAATGTCGACAGCCTCTAATCTACCAATAATATGTGGAGTACACTCCGTGGTGGAGGGTACAGTAATGCCTCGATTTACGTCGTGTTTGGTTCCGGAAATTGACGACGTTAGTCGAAACGACGTAAATCGAATTTGATATTGGTCATACGTTAACGTTCACTTAATTTCATAAAAAAAAACTTAAAAATTACAAGTAATTCAGTCTTTTATTGTACATAGAATATTTGTTATAAACATTTAATTCGTATAAGAATTTTAAAACAAATATAAAATTCAGTTAAAAAAATTAAATAATATCTAAAGTAAACATATCAACAAAAAATCAACAATTCAATATTAAAAAATTTCGATTTTAAAAACAAAATTCATAAAATAAATAAAAACTTAAACATGTGTTCAGATAAAAAGTATAAAAAAATAAATTAACAAAAATTCGACAATACAATATCTAGAAAAATAAATATAATAAAACATATTAATTAAATGTAGTGAAAATTTTGTACATATATGTTTGTTTATTATATGTATGTATATGTAATTTTATGTTAGGAATATTAATTATGTATAGGAATCACTATCCGACGATGTTTCGGTGAGAATTTCTGAAATTAGCATGTTGAGGTCACCATCTTCAGCACTACTTTCGATTATAACAGGCGTTTCTGATAAAATTGGTTTAAAGAATGTATCAATTCGCTTCTGGGTTAATGTCAACTTTTTCTGCTCGTACAGATCCCGGTAATATTTAAGGCTTGCATTTATTGAGTTTTTTGTCGAATCAACTCTTTCGTCATCTTTGTCAAATTCTTCCAAAATTTGCATAGCCTTATTTACGCTGGCAAGGGCTTCTGACAGTTTTGTCAATGGAATTTCAGGATCCTCTCCACAAGTTTCGATATCTGAAGTTTCTTCTTCTATACCATGTTGATTTGAAAGATTTGTCAACTCAAATAGCTCCGAGTTAGTTAACGGTTCATCCTCCAAATTTAAGTGTTCAACAACATCGGAATCTTCAATATCAGAAAACCCTAATGTGTGGGCCAAACGTACAATTTCCGTGTTTATATCGTTCAGATTTCCATCATTTCCACCTTCAGTTGTGCATTCAGGCCATACGTTTTTCCATGCATTTCTCATGGTCGACGCAGAAACTTCATCCCAACTTTTGTTGATACTATTCACTGCTTGCATGACATCATATTTTTTTCCAAAATTGTCTGACAACATCGTTATTTTTATCATTTTGGTCTGATTGTTTGTCGATTGCATCAATGAGGTCGTTAAAACTTCGTCGTAAATAATATTTTTTAAATGCTGTAATAACTCCCTGGTCCATAGGTTGAATAAGAGACGTGGTATTGGGAGGTAAAAATACAATTTTAATATTGTCATTCATGTTATTTAAACTGATGGTGTGGACCGGAGCATTATCCATTAAAAGCAATGCTTTATAAGACATATTATTCCTTTCGCAATATTTCTTAACTTCAGGACAAAAATGTGTCTTAAACCAATCGTCAAAGAGTTTAGAAGTCATCCAAGCTTTTTTGTTAGACATCCAAATTACAGGAAGATTTTGCTTGCAAACGTTTTTCATAGCTCTTGGAGTTTCGGATTTATATATTAACAAGGGCTTAAGCTTCAAGTCTCCTGCAGCATTACCACCGAGCAAAAGCGTAAGCCTATCCTTCGAAACCTTTGGCCCTGCTGCTAATTTTTCCTCTTTTGATATAAATGTTCTCCCCGGCATACGTTTCCAGAAAAGTCCGGTCTCGTCGAAATTGAAAACTTGCTGAGGGGTGTATTCACCATCATCAATTATTTTGTTTAATATTTGCGGAAAACTTTTAGCTGCATCACTATCTGCACTTGCAGATTCTCCGACAACTTTTATGTTGTGAAGTTGTGCTCTTTTTTTAAATTTATGTAGCCATCCTCCGCTGGCGTTAAAACAAAAATCGGAATTCACAGAGTCAGATTTTAGATCGTTAAACAAACTTATCGCTTTTCTTTGGATAATTAACGTAGTTACTGGAATATTTTTTTCACTTAAGTCTTTTATCCACAGTATTAGTGCATTTTCCATTTTTTCCATCAGTACTGGCCTTTTTTTGTGGTGGTTTCAACAGAACCAGTTCCAGCCGATGTTGCACTTTCACGGATTTCAGCTGAATTTTTTATTATTGTTCGAACTGTGGTTGGTGGAAGATCCATCGTACTGGCAATAATAAAAGCCTTTTCCCCATTGTTATAACGGCGAATAATATCTATTTTAGTTTTTAACGAAATTACATTTCTTTTCTTTTTTATTTGAGATGTTACTTTATTAGTTTTATTTTTTGAGCTCATATTTACTACGTTGCGCCCGACGATCAAAAACAGATTGAAAAAGTAACACACACGACGCGCTGCCAAACACACACGACCTGTCCATGAGAGGCAATACTTTAGTTGTTGTTGCACACAGAAAATTTTTAAACGTTTAAATTTAAAAAACTGGGATTCCCCTACATACATATGTATGTAGTACATACATAAGTCATACAAACTGAGACGACATAAATCGAATGGCGATGCAAATCGAAGTTGAAAGGAACAAAATATTTGACGACGCAAATCGAAACAACGTAAATCGAGGCATTATTGTATATAAGATTCGGCCCGGCCGAACTTAACGCCGTTTTATTATTATTATTATTGTTTTCGTTATTATTATTTACTTTTCTAATACATTGAATGGCTTTCATAATAATATGTCGAAATTATTAAAATTTGGAAAAAAATTAAAAATCTGACGGGTTCTAAACAGTGATTGATAAAATATACCTGTTATTTCTACCTATTTCATTTTTGATTGAACTATTAATATTTTTCAGCGTGGCCGTCATTGTCAGGGTGTATGTAAATTGTAGTATCCCTAAGGACACATGGGGATATGTTGTATGCCGCTGGGAAATACCGGGGCCATATCCCGCTTTCATTGAAGCAGGGTGGTATTAGGGGAGAGTCAAATTCATCTCGTTCGTGGATATCAGGTCAGTAAGCATACATATGAAGCTGTCGTAGGTAGTGTAGGTGAGATATGGCACGGGGCTAAACTAATCAGCTGGCAACATTGAACTTATCAATGTTTGCAACGCGGACGTTGCTACCCAATATATAATTACCATAACTAAAGGGTGGTTAAATTTTAAGGGCCGATGTTGATTTTGAATAAAACATAAAATAATTAGGAAATATTGTCATTTCTTTTTAGTATGACAATATTGGTATGGTTCAATTATGTATTTAACAAAATATCGGCCAAATGGCCGCCGCGACGTCGGCGGCACATTTCCATCCGATGGTCCAAATTTTCGATGACGCTGAGGCATAATTAGCATAATAAGAAAAAGTCGAACGGTGTCAAATCACATGACCTTGGCGGCCAATTGACATCGCCATCACGTGAGATAACACGGCCATTGAATTTGTCGTTACCTGTGTGGCAAGTGGCACCGTCCTGTTAAAACCACATATCGTCCACATCCATATCTTCCAATTCGGGCCATAAAAAGTTCGTTATCATCTCACGATAGCGAAGACCATTCACAGTAACTGCCTGACCGCCCTCATTTTGGAAAAAATACGGCCCGATGATGCCGCCAGCCCATAAACCGCATCAAACAGTCAAAGTGGGTGCATTGGTTTTTCGACAATCACTCTTGGATTATCATTTGGCCAAATGCGGCAATTCTGCTTATTGACGAATCCACTGAGGTGAAAATGTGCGTGTGTAAATTGACCAAAAAATCACGAAGTGCACGATATGCATTTTGATTTGAACGCCCATTTTCATAATAAGCCAGAATAACTTTAACGCGTTGCTCGATTGTGTATCTTCCATGGTTCAAATTGTGTTAGTTAGTCTGAAATTGAGAAATGTCAAATGAAATGAAGAAAAAACTGGACGTTTAGGTGTGGTTCACATTCAACATCGGGCCTTCCATTTAACCACCCTTTACATATATCAGTGCCAATAATTTACAATTTGTGGTAATCTGATGTTTACCATCTGATTATGCACATTTTTGGTGATTATGCATTCTAAATAAATATTTTTCCTAATATTCTATTAAAGTGTTTTCAAATTCGATGTATAAAAAACGGCAACAAATGCAATGAGCTGCAATCTGTAATGCAACGTTAATGCACAACATTATTGAATAAATTACGAATTAGATGCATTTGTGTCACACGTTGCCATCGGTACATCCTCTACCGTCTGCATTTGTTTTTTGTGTAATACGTAAATATTAATGCAATATGTAAATTATTTTCTTTCTGTGTATAGGATGCAATTTTTAAAACATGAATAATCATATGACATTAGTGACGGTATAATAAAGGTGTTATAACGGTATAGTATGGCAAATTATTGGAGAATGTGGTAAATGCTTTGAAGACAGTAAGAGGCCAGAAACAAGGGAACAGAACGCCAACTTCGTTCGGGCGAATCTTACATATGAGTCAAGCGGTACGATTTTTGATAGCTGCGATTGTTTTGAAAGTTTGTGCATGTGTTCTTGTCATAAAAATGTTTTATACGTATTTTTGAAAAAAAAAATATTTTTTTCACGGGGTATGAGTGAAAAAAGGTGTGTTCATTCGAAATGATTACATTATTTTTTTTACTTTATATAATTATAGTAAGGACTTTGATGTTTTTTTAGTGACTGTGGGAGTTCGGAGTGGTGAAATGATGGCTCTTATTTTTCACGATTTTTTTGCAAAACTTCACAGAATGATCCTTTTTTCAGTAGTTTATTAACACATGCTTTAAAAACAATATAAAGGGCTTAGCTCATGCTACTATGAGGGGTAATGAATACCATTAATTAAGCATCTCCCACGGAAGTGCCCTCAAGGTGCAGTTTGGAGAGTGACACAACCGTGGTTCCCCAGTCAGTGTGACTCTAGGAGGGCGGCAGTTCACAATCGAATTGAGATGGAAATCAGTGAGAACTCGGTTATGGCATATTGGAACTAGGCAACAGACATACGACTCTGGACTGATGTCGGTTGTATTTTTGAACTGAATACGTGAAGGTTACAATTTCGTACAGGCAAAAACGGGGAACCCTACAACCTTTCTAAATTTGTATCTTATTCTTCAAAGTCTTTAAAGGAAACAAGTCATGTTGTCTCAAAATCATAATTTTTTATCATATCAAATCATAATATTTAGTACCAACAATTTTTTATCGCAAACACGATTTTGGCGTCGTAATAAATCTAAGAAACCACAATTTCGAATAATAGAAATTGGAATGCAAAATCTCTTAAAATGTGAGAGAAACAGTTCAAAAAGAAATTTGCTTTTTCAATTTTCAAAATCTTTTCAACAAAAACTAAAATTTTGACTTTAAATCGAAACCTTTGGACCAATTTCTAAAATATATCCGATTGCCCGAGTTTCAATGTTAGTATTTCAAAATAACAGAATAAAAGTTATTGAATTTTTGCCGATACCGATTTTGATTCTGAACCGCTGGTATCCGTCATATTAAAACTTAGCAAGTCTCGAAATATATATAAGAAGTCAGTTTACGAATAATTTAGCATTTGATGAAATAAAGACTTGCAGAGACCCAAAATTCGAAAAGCTGCATGCTTCGGTTGCAATAAAAGAAGCACAATGAAAAAAATCACAGATACATCGTCGTCGTGCTTTTAACAAACAAACGACGAACACATGTCATCACTTGCTGTGGGACATTTGGCAGATCGAACATTTCATTAAACTAGACATGCCATTATTGGATCCCAGTAATTGCTCTAATTCAGGACTTACACCGCAAAAATTAGCGCTTAATCTGCAGATAAGGAAGCAACAGATGTTGTATCCCTCCCTTACTAACCTGCTGAAAGTATATATTTAACTATTTTGGAATGTTAGTTACGGAGATATTAGAAATCTAAATCTAATTTTAGATAAATTCAACTAATTTCAATATGTATCTCTAAGTTTTTGTTACGCTTGTTTTCTTTTTCTTAGAATATCGAAAGAGATTGTGAAAAAACATAATTTGTCTTTAATAATGTTGTTTAAAGGGCTTAAAATTAGGTGAGTAAATTACGGATCAGGTTGACATTTGTCCGTTGCCAAAAATGTGGCAATTTTCAAACTATAAAGTACCAAAAATAATATAAAACGAAAAAATGGAACTTTTTTTCAAAAAACGGGAAAATGCGGGATAACAAATTTAAGCAAGATTGAGCATCAAAAAGCGGGATGGATGTTCACCTTAGGTAAACCTCACTCGCCCAAGAATGGATGAAGAATTGGCATTTGTAAGTCTAAGGGCTATTTCCTCATAGTCCGGTTAAAATTTATCGTAACGATTACTCCCAGTTACTATAAATCCATTTTCTTAGAGGTTATACAATCGTTAAACGCTAACTGGGACTCTTCCGGCGGTTAGTCGTTTATAGAATCGAAAAACTGGTGGTATTTTGCTGTTGCTGTAATTAAAAATGTTTTCCATCAATTTGTATCGAGCTTCAACACCTTGGAAGTAGGTGTTTCACCTCGTCAAGACAATTAGGGATAATATTGTAAAAGCCTTTGCGCTGTACCATAGCTACATGAAAACAGAGAAACGAAAGCAAATTGCAATATTTTTGGTAAATTCTAAGAGAAACCGGTGGTCAAAACTAGCGACAAAAAGGCACAGGCGGAGCGTGAAATCTGAAGAGAATAGGTTCGCAAACCGAATGACACTGAGTGTAGCAATCCGTGGTCTATTATTGAAAAGCAGAAAAACAAAGAAATAGTAATTCTCTGGAAACAAAAGCGAAGTCATTACCAACAAATTCTAGTTATTCGTACATACTGAAGTAAATAAAAACAGTAATTATAACTGTAATTATTATTTTTCATTGTTTTTAATCTTTTTGCTAAGAATACTTGGGGATTTGAACAACATACCATAACAAATAAAATTGTCAACAAGAAATTTTACGTAAATTTATAGAAGATATGTTAAAAAGATTCGAAGAGATCGACTGAACACAAGGCACTACAGTAGTAAATTTGTTTCATGCAGTTATAAGAATTAATCACAATTTCTTCAAGATAAATCTAGAGACAGGTTCCGAATATTTGTGCATGTTTTATTTTCTTAATTGAAAAACACGCTAACATCTGTTAACTTGTTACTTACAAAAGAAAATATATTATCAATTTTAAAAAGTGCATTTCGACCAATTTAACGTTTCTAAACGTAAAGACGATTTGTTTGTGTGCGAGAAACCCACAAATACTGAAGCAAACGAAAACTTTTGTGTTTGTATTTAAAATTTTAATTTCGTTGGACTGAAAAATAAACAATTATCGTTCGTCGTTATATATAAATATATTTTTGATTATAAATATATTTTTTAGCTTTAGATTGAATACGATTTAATTTATACACCAACGAACGAGTGAGATATGCGTATCATTCGTTTGTGAGAATCATTTACTTATACAGTTCGGATATGTTGTTGAAAAGTCGCTGCGAAGTAACATGACGAAAACTTTCACTTGCCAGAAATCATGATAATGGTAGTGTGCAGCCAAGTAATGAATGTCACCATTGCATTTGTAAATAAATTTCCATTCTTGAGCCAGGACAATATCCCTGTTCCAATCAAAGAAAAGTTCTACGTATTTTTCATAATGCACAGAATTTTTTTTATTACAGATTTTTCAGTTTTTTTTTTAAATTGAATAAAACTAAATTCTTTTTCAGGAATTTTAAGAGCTTTGCGTTTGTGCCAAATATATTTTGTTCGTAATAAATATTTTAAAATACCCTTTTTGAAAAAAGAAGCCTTTAAGAATAAAATACTTATTTAAAAATACCTGTTCATATATTGAGGGCCTCAATGGCAATCAACCTCATGCATCTTTATTGTATTTTTTAATTCTAGGCATTAAATATGTGAAAATTTTACAAAATAATGGGGCCTGACCTCAGTATAAATGAATGGAAATTTTATTTTCATTATTCAACTAAACATAGCTTCGTTGAATTGGAGGAATTGTCAATCATAAGGATTTCTTTTTTAATTATATTCAAAAACAGTTAAGTCGAGAGAAATGTGCCTGTCCATATTTAACCCTGATTTATGCTTAATGTTTACACCACTCTAATGCCTTCAAAAATGCCAAAATTGTTACTGTCATTAAACCAAATAAACCAAGAAATAACCCAGGCAGCTACAGGCCCATAAGTCTTCTTAGCAATCTTGGTAAATTATACGAAAAGCTCATTCACTCCAGGATAAACGAATTCACTGACGACCACAACATAATTCCAAGAGAACAATTTGGGTTTAGAAAAGAGCACAGTACTGTACACCAAATAACTCGAATCAAACACAAAATTAAGGCCAATAAACAGCTTAGAAAATCAACCGGAATCCTACTATTGGATATCGAAAAAGCCTTTGATACTATATGGCACAAAGGTCTATTGTATAAACTTATAAAGACAAATTTTCCGAAATATCTCTGCAAGATAATTGGTGATTTTCTTGAGAACAGAACATGCACAGTTTATGTAAATTCTACGTTTTCCACTCCGAAAACTATACCAGCAGGTCTACCCCAAGGTTCAGTATTATCCCCTCTGTTATACTCTATATTTACCTCAGACTTCAAGCCAAATAGAGAAACTAATATTGCATATTACGCTGACGATACTGCATTGATAACCTCTAGTAAACTGACTAGTGCATTTATCAAGGAAATGGAGAAAAGCCTCATAGAATGCAACATTTTTTTCAGAAAATGGAAGATTAAAATCAATAAGGCTATAATCTTCCCGTTCCACAAATCACCTAAGAGGCTACCGACAAGATTGCTGAAATTCGAAAACAACTCCATATGCATTCAAAACCAAGTTAGATACCTCGGTGTTCTACTTGATAAAGAACTGCTTTTTCAAAAACATATTGAATAAACATGCACAAAAGCTATAAAAGCCTTTAGGGCCCCGTGGCCTTTGTTAAATCGAAGATCGTCACTATGCCTAAAAAATAAAAACTTAATATTCAAAAGTGTTATTAGACCCATTATGTCTTACGCGTGTCCAGTATGGTACAAAGCGGCCAAGTGCCACATAAAAAGCTGCAAGTCATCCAAAACAAATACCTTAAAATGATTCAAAATAAACCTTGGAGATACTCAACAACTTTATTACATGATGAAACCGGCTACGAGTTGTTTTCTGATTTCATCACAAGAACCAAAAATAATTATTTTACTAAGATAGAATATTCTAATTATGTCACTATAAGAGAATGTAGAGAACCATCTTAAATGTGTTATGCAAATCACCGAAGGAAAATATATGCCGTATAGCCGATTATTCCTAAATACTGGCACTATAAGCATATAAATTTTCCACCTATTCGACATCCCATCTTTTGAATTAAAAAATAACATAAAAACGATGTAAAAATATATAAAATAATCTTCTCATTTGTTGCAATATCCTACAGATAAAATTGTATTTATGTATTAATTATTATATGTATGTGATATCTGGATGAATAAAATTTGAAATTGAAAAAAAATTGAGCAAAAAATATTACATTTTTCCCAATATGGTACCGCACTCCTATGTAAAGTCGACAGCCTCTAATGTCGATAATACTGTGGAATGCACTCGATTAGTCAATTTATAGAACCCTAATTAAAATATTGAAAATTTCGGTCGAGTCAGCAAGTAGAGTATAAGCACAAATGTGGCGTAGGAGTCAACTTCAAAAATTGTTTTTGCTTAAACAGCATGGTGCAAAATATTCCCCAAAGATTTTTACTTAGACCTGCCATACAAAATGAAGAGGATGATGCCAAGACAAAAGAAAGTATTATAATTTTGTAGTTTTGACGCTAGCGTCAGTGAACGTCGTCAAGAACTACATTTCGCCCATTCTTTTCCATTGGGTAACATACAAAACTTTTTTGAAATTGACTTTTACGCCAGAGTTGTGTTTTCACCGGTCTTGCCTAAAATTGGAAAACGAAAACCATTGTTTTAATATGAAATTTCGAAAGAACCGTCATTCCACCTTATTTTTTGTTGGGATGTTGCATTCATTTTTTTGTGAATTTTACAAGAACTACACAGAGCCAAAAGACCACATAAAATACCCTATAAATCAGAACAAAGTTTAAAAGATGTCTCTATAGTTTTTCTCCAAGAATAGCTCCGTCTAAATTTTAGAGGGAATTCCTTTTCAATAAAATTTAGTAGATAACCCGTAAAAATAAGAAGAAACCTTATTAATATTAAGAAGGTGACTGGTAGATATTAGAAGGAAACCTTTTAAATAAAATTAAGATGATTCCTCGTAGAAATATGAAGGAATTCTTCTTAATAAAATTAGAAATTAGAAGCAATTCTTATTAATAAAATGAAGACGGTTACTAGTAGAAATTAGAAGGCATTCTACTTAATAAAATTAAGACGGTTACTAGTAGAAATAAGAAGCAATTCCTATTAATAAAATGAAGACGGTTTCTAGTAGAAATTAGAAGCAATTCTACTTATTATTTTCTTTTTAAATTATTGTTTTTATTAATTCATTCAATTGTTACAATATGTACTTATGATATTTATACATTAATTATAACTACATAATACAATAAAAAATAAAGGTCATGTTTTCCATATTTTTTTGGCTCTTATAACTTTTAAGCCATTATTTAAGAGGTAAAAATGTGTGGGCGGTCCATCTAAGGAATCAAAGTTGATAACTGTGTAATTTTGTGTCTCAGAACCAACTAAATATGATTGAAATCTCTCCGAAAAATGTATACATACATGATTTTTAACTACAATACTGACATTATTTTCTTTCATTAAAAAATCACATATTTCATAAATAAAAAAAGTATCGTTAGTCACTGAAACAATGTGTCCATTTTTAAATGGTTTTCCCCTGAAAATAACGCTGTTTGTTCTGGTATATGAATTCAAATCGGATAAATTTAATGATGTAACGTAAGAATTATCTTTTTCAATAGGAAGTATGTCTTCAAAAACAAAATCGGGTTGAAAAAAGGTATTGTTTAAAATTGAGTTAGCAAATCTAATTGATGATTTTATTCCTAGGGATAGAGGAACATTTACTCTGGACGTTGTACTTCGTTCATATTTTTTATGTATTTGGTGTTCTGCTGCAAATCTAAATGACCATAGGTATCTCAGTGGTCCTAATTTCTTAATAATAGTGGGGTAATGTACAAGGTTATGATGTTTAAGTTTCAAAGTATCATTAAACATACTTTGATATAGTTTGTTGTGCTCTTCAATCAATAGGTGAAGCTTAATTAATACGTCATCATCAAAATTTGGTAATAATAGACAATCAATTATTTTGATGAAAAGGATTAAAAATTTATAAACAGAATCATTTGGTTCGACAAGATCGCCAATCATAAGTAGTACAAAATGGGAAAAAGTTTTCATTTGCTTAGCGCTCATTTTAAATTTTCCAATTCTTTAAGAAATTTATACTCAGAACGCACATTTAGAAATGGCTCAGATATATTTTGCATTATTTCTTTCGTTAGGTCTTGATTTTCATTCCTTTGAATTAAAGGATTTATCATTTCAGCTATTGGAACTGTAATACGCTCTGTTATAGCTTTTTGAATATTTAGTATGTCTTTCCTGGAGAAATGTGGATAATTGTGAAGCTCAAGGGTAAATGCAAGAATTGAATTTTTGAAATTCGATAGACATGTAAGTTGAGACTCTTCAGGATGTTGTAAAAGTGTAGAATTTTCTTGTGAAACTGATGCTTGATGCAGAACATTATTTTCAGGGGAAGTACACTCTGTTCTATGTTTTCCTAAGTGTTTCTGAAATCTATATATGTTATGAAATATTTGATTACAGTTTTGTTCATTGCAAACAAATTTTGATATGGGTGGAAGTCCATGGTGTTTTTTTAAATGGGTTATAAGTAAAACCGATGTTAAGTGGCATTTATGACACAAATAGCAAGCAAATTTGGGCATTTTTAACATTCTTAAAACAAAAAGCAAAAATCGAATTATTTGTCTAATTTGCTAACCAAATTTGATACGGAAGGAAAATCTTCAGACTTCAGTTCAAAAAAATATTGCTCTAAAAATACCCACACTTGCTTGCTATTATGGGAATAACCAATTTGAAAAACATAACTTAACTTAATTATAACGTCGACACATTTCGTTAAAGTGGAGCACTTCCATTTGAGCCCGTCGCAGTACACATAAAAAGCTGACATATTTGAAATATCTTCACCTACTGCAATAATGTGAGGCTGCAACGACTGTTTTCTGCTCGCGTACTCTTGAATGTTAGTTTCAATTGTCGGCATAACATCGTTCGGTGTAGTTACAAGTATTATAAACTCTGATTGGGCGTCAGCAATTGTTGGTTTATTGGTTTTGGTCAGACGTTGTGGTTGAAGAACAGCATGGAGCAGCAACTAAACAACAGCATATATAGAATCTGAAAAAAATATAAAAAAGAAATTATTTATTATTATATATATTTTAGAAATTCTGATTTTTTTATACCATTTGATAAATTTTTTTCACCAAGTTTCGAAAGTAAAAGCTCTCGACTGGTTTGGTCTTTAACTTCTGTTGCTAAGACAGGGAGTATTTTTTTTGAAGCTGTCCAACTTCAAAAATAGCCGGTTTCCCATACCTGGATGCATTCTATCAAAATCAATGTCAACCTATTAGAAATAAATATTTTTTAATATTCAAATAAAAACATTTAATTATTTCTTACCAATTCATAGCCCTGAAAATCATTGTAGCGTGGCCAATCTGCCAGTAAATTCGCCATGTATCCACCCAAAATTGTTTAACTTTTTCCCAAGGAGTGCAGTTATTAGCCAGCCAACATTTTTTTCGAATACATCACCTAAATAAATGATATCGTACAAGTTAAATATTGTCAAAAGGACAAAGTAATATGACTGATAAGAAGCACATACCATCAAAATCATCTACATCAGATTCTTGTGTAGTAGGAAAAGTTTTGTTTTCTAATTTGATGGTGTTGGCCCAACGCGAGAACAATTTTCCGCTGGGATTCTTTTTCCCTTTTTTTCTCTCCATAAAGTAAAATTCCTAAATTAAAATAATAGATTAGAATTATTTTTTTTAGTTATTATTATCAAATTCAAGTACTTACTGGGGTTTCTTTAGGAAATACTTTGGAAAATTCATTCGCCCATCGCCTCATTTCGGAATATTGCATTTTACGACCAGAAGCAATATAATTATTCACAATACAATGAGTTAAAGATGTTTGATTTCTGCTATCCAAGCAGCCATTCTTTTCTTGGTAAGTAAACACAAGTTGTCCTTTGACTGTTTTTTTCAACAACTCAACAAGATTGTAAGAGGTCGAATTTTCAGAAGAAGCAGATTGGCATGGAGTGCATTCTCTCGATTTAGAGATTGACACATCTTGTGACAGTTTTTCAAGCCAATTGAGAATTCTGGAGTTCACCGATAAAGTGTCTTGGTCACAAATGAATGGAATGTTTTTTTGTTTCCGCCACTCCCTCAAACCTGCCTTAAACTTTATACGCTCTCCGAAATATTTCTCATCCACTTTATCAAAAAACAAAAATATCGGCTGAAAGTTCATCACACATTATAAAATGTTCAACACATCAATGTTACTGAAAAAGTTATAAAACGAAGTGGAAAAATTTGATTATAAACACTTCGACAAAATGAAAAAATCTTTATATTTGAATAATTAACACTCTATAATTGTAAAAACATCGCATTTCTATAATAAAAGTTATTTATAACTTAAGCGTAGAACACAAAGGCGAAGGAATTTGGAGTGCTATATAAATATACAAATGCCAAATGATATAAATTCATTCGTTTAGTACACAACAATTGTTAATAGTGAAGAAATTTTAACATTTATTTAACATCAACTCCTTCCAAGAATTACTTAGCCTCTGTGACTTTGACTTGAAAAATGCGCACAAAAAAACTGTATACTGACACAAAAGCAACTACGTGCATACATATGTATATATAAGGCGCAGGTCGTGACAAAAAAACACTTGCGCTTACCCAGAAACTTTGTCACAAGCCACCGCTGGTATATATGTATATGCACATTTGCTTAAATATGTATTAACTTTCTTTAAACTGTTCACTTATGTAATTATGTTTTACAATTTCACTTTTTAACGCCCAAAATTCTATTTTATGTATATTAATTTGATAAAATTCACTTACCTTTTACAACACAAAATTCACAAAAACCACGAGGAACTAACACAAATCGAAACAGTTCATTTCACAGCTCAGTTTGAATGATCGAATGTTCTCTTCTTACTAGTTTAAAATTAAAATTGGCTGATGCAAAAATAAACTACAGTTATTTTGATGTATGTATACGCATTTTAGTAGAAGAAGAGCGAATAAGATGTTTTCTCCTTATTGTTAGTCGATCTCCTATTCAATAAAATTAAGATGACATTTACAAAAATAAGAGGTTTAGCATCTTAATAATAAGAAGGTGAAAATCTGTTAGAAACAACAAGCACTTTTTATGCTCATATTAAGACGTAAGAAACATATTTTTAAAAGAACAAGAGCAAATGAGAAGTTATCTTCTTATATTTAGCCGATTTCCTTTTCAATGAATTTTAGATGAAATTCAAGATAAAAATGAGAAGATTTTCTAGTAAATATTTCGTCAATCTTGTCCCCTGTCGCTCTCCTTTGTCACCAAGTTTTTTTAAAAGTCAATCTCCTTATTTTTAGGTGACATTTTTGGCTCTGTGTACAATGTTTGAAAAATGTAAACATATTTTTTGTATATTTTACGTTTAGCTCGAATTTACTCTCTCATTCCAATATTGGCTCGAAAAAGACAAAACGCGCGAATACCACAAATTTGGCAAAACTTTAATTGGTAGGAATTGGAATTGTTTTCAAAATCTAAATTTAAAATTTTAGAACAAAAACACTAAGGGTAGTAAGCTGGCTTGCTTATGGTTTTAGTGGAATAACATTTGTTTCTTATAATTTGAAAATTTCAAATTTAATGGTTTCTGGTATAACTAGTAATCTCTGATTTGCAGCCAAAAACACCTGTTTGAAAATCCTGACAAATTATCGAACAAATACAGTTAAGCGAGAAAGCCCGCTAGTGGTAAATAGAACGCGTCAAATGTGTCACCAACCGTTGCCTTTCGTATATTTCTGTCCGTGCTATGTTAGAGGACCTAACAACTTGTTAATCAATAACTTGTTACACATTGTTTGAATTAATTGTTACTATTCTAATATTTACACTTTTTTATAATATTGCTTAAAAGGTTATTCAGGAAAATCTACATACAGTAAAAAACGATACTCGCAAAGCCAACGTTTGGCTACCAAAACAATGATGTCTATTAAAGCAAAAATATGCTTGTTTCCTGGAAAATCTCGACACTCGACAGATGTCTGGAATTGCTACAAAAGCAATTTTCCACTTGTACACAATCACGCACACGGGAATTTAGAAATCGTCAATCATTGTCACGCCTTGTACTTGGCTGTGTTTGGGTGTGGGTATTTTGTTCATTTAATTTCCAATCCAATGAACAAAGGTTAAGCGTTTTACATATTCACATGAACACGAGATTTCTAAAACTATGGCATGGAAGAAGAACAACCAACGGATGCTAACCGGCAGGTTTGCCAGATGTGGGATCTGTCCCCAGCCATGAGGATTTTGTGGTGTTCGAAAGGACATGGGATTTCTTGAAGTATTTCGTGGGAATATTCGAAGTACTTTGAAAAAAATATTTAGTATTTGCTCATGGCCATATTATATTTTATAGAAAGCAAATTTATTTTTATAAATATCGAGGAGTGACATTTATTACTTTATAATGATTCTGCTCAGTGGCCATCGTTACCTCTTGGTTTTTGTTAAATGGATTATGAAGAAAAATCTGACAGCCTCACTAAGCTACTTTATTGTTAAGCTAGTAAATTCCATACAAATATTAAATTAAATTGAAATTATAAATTAAAATTGAAATAATGATTCCCCAAATTCCTATAAATATTCGCTTTCATCCAACCAGGCATCACACGCCACTCACGATATACAGTGGTGGTCACGAATTTAGCACAGTCACCACATGTAACTTTATAAAGCAAATATTTCAACTTCAACTTTATGTTTTTTGACCGGTATTTTTTTCTAAAATATTACGTACGATAAGACGACCATTTAACGTTGTTTTTGTTCGGTTCTTATGTTGCGTTTTATGCAATCAAAAGTACAAATAATACGAAAAGTGATTGGACAGTAATTTAGCACAAATTTAAAAAACTTTAATCAAATCGGAAAAAACTGAACTAACCAATACATTTTATTATAAACTTAATATTTGGTTGGATAATCGCTATTTTGAGTAATAGCTGTACATCTTCTGGACATACTCTCCACTAGAGGCATAAACGACTCCATTGGAGTAGCATATCAGGAATTTTGTGTTTAATTCAAGAAATCGGGCAAACTTTTGGGTTTTATTGCTATAATATGTTGTTAAAGTCCATTCCATAGATTCTCAATAGTATTGAGATCCGGTGACTGTGCTGTACCATTTTTAAAAATCTATTTTGTTCAGCCTCAAACAGCTCTTCACTGGCGTTAAGTGTGTTTTGGTCGGTTGTGGTGTATAAAACGCCACTTAATTGGCATGTCTTTATATGAATATGTTGTCATAGTATCACCAAATAGATTTTTGTAAATATTCTGATCCATTAGTGAATCGATTTTGTGTATCGGACAAACGCCGTGTCCAGAAAACGCAGTATACATCATTAGATTTTCGCCAACAAGCTTTAACGTCTCAGATTTGTACTTTGGGTTGTGCTGCATGTTTGGAGGGCACACTTCGTATTGTTTCCTATTAAATCCGCACCGACAAATGTTCGATTCGCCAATCCAGGCGATATTTTCCCAAAAATCTTGGATTTTTCTAAATGATCCTGAGCAGATTAAATTTGACACTGTAAGCCATATTTTGATACGTCTGGCTTATGTTGAACAATGCAGCCAAGTAAATTTTTTCCATTGGTTCTTCTTCTTATGGTTCATGAGGAAATGCTAATGTCAATTTTTGCCGAAAAATATCTCTGAATCACAGTTGAGCTTTTAAATGGATCTGCTACGCAGGTTCTATAAATTAAAAAATCCGATTTATTGCTTGTTTTTCTCGGCGGAGGACATTTTGCAATATTTTTGAAGCTCCCATAAGTGCCAATATTGCTTAGTATATTGCACACAAGCTATCTGGATCAATTTATAATGTTTGCAATATCCTCAGCGGTACTTCCACTGTCGTTCAATTGCATAATAACCTGACGCTCAATGCACTATATTCCTTTAGCAATATCTAATTATAATTTTTGTTAAATAATAACTTCCATTTGAGTAAAAATTACCCAAACATACCAATTAATTAATTTAAACGCAAAAATAAATAGAAAATAACAACTTTTATCAAATGTGCTAAATTTGTGTCCAGCCCAGATTACGAATTACTTGCAAAAACATGAGAGTACGAAGAAAAGGCACAAAAGAATTCGAAAAAAAAAATTATTGGGCTTACTAATCACACCAAAAGCAACACTAAAAAACAAATATTTTGCGCAGAGTTCATTATCCGAACAAATTATTTGCTATTATAAACAACATATGTGAAGTGTGCTAAACTCGTGACCACCACTGTACATCTATGGGCATCTCCCAAAAAAAGTCTACCAAAAAATGAAATCAGACCACACTAATAGCTTTTAACTTTACTTTTTCCTTCTTTCGACACGATTTTTTTATTATGAAACTTGAAGTTAACTTGTTTTCTTTCATTTTTATTAAAAGTTGAAGTGTTATAACGAAAATTGCTACTTTTTTTACTACGCGTGAAAATATTTGTAGGTTCCATTTTGTCGCGTCCGTATTACTGATGCACCTAATTAAAAAATCTAAAAGATACTTCTCATATTTCATAAATCTACGAACAAAATATATTCTCTGACCTTCATTTACAGGTATATATGGAAAAACAAAGTTCTCAAAAAATCGCTGAACTTTGTATATTTCTATAAGACCTTTAAAAGTACTTTTGTTTTTTAGTAGCGTCCGCTTCAATGTAAAATTGTTTATAATTTTGTACTAATTTGTACTAAATCCTGATGATATATTTTTAAAATGTTGTACTGTTTAAGCTCTTTAGAACACTAGCAACAAAAAAGGCGTTAAGTTCGGCCGGGCCGAATCTTATATACCCTCCACCGCGGAGTATAACCGACAGATTTGTGGCTGTCAACTTTATATAGAAGTGCACTACCATATTAGGAATTTATTGTTTACTATTCTATAAGGAATACTTATAAGCACTGTTTTAAATAAATGGTGTAACTTCATTATTATAATATTAATAGTGCTCTACTATATAAATATAAAACTCGAAGAGCAATTAAAAAGTGAACATGAGGCAGCAATTTTCAAAAATATGCCCTAAATATCAGGTGAATTGTCAGTAAGAACAAAAATTTCATGATTCTAGCTGTTGTCGTATTATTGGTATCATTTTTATCCCTGTTTATCCCATACCGCCCTCTAAAACTTGTATTTAATTTTTGGTGCTTTTAAGCTGCAAGGGCAGTAGAAATTTAAAAAATGATAAAATAGTCGAAATATTAGGGGTATTTTGGTCCTTGTTAGCCCTTTAGTGGGTACCATTTTTATCCCTCTGCCCCCATTGTATCCATTGAAAAAAAAACTCTTTATTTTCGTGTCTAAGCAGTCGAAGGAATATATACGCCGAATTTCATGACTCTAGCTGTGACCATTTGGTTGGTACAATTTTTATCCCCCTTTTCTATTTTTATTTTAATTTACGTGTCTACGCAATTATGTGAATCTATACACCAAATTTCATTATTCTAGATGCAGCCGTTTGGTTGGTACTATTTGTATCCCTTTGTTCCCATTTTACCCCTTAAAAGTACCAATTTGGAAAAATACTTGTATACTATGTATCTACTATATTAGAGGAATGTACACACCAAATTTCGTGTTTCTAGCTATTGTCGTTTGATAGGTACCATTTTTGATCCCTTTTTGCACCCCCTACAAATAAAAATCACTTTATTGTGCGCTTTATTGCTATAAAGGAAATGCGCATTCCAAATATCAAGTAAATATAAGCAGACATATTAAAAACAAATAGTTAAATAATATAAATATTAGGGATATTTTCAGTCCGTGAGAGGGAAACATTTTCCCTTTATACCGATTTCGCCCACTTTCAATCCCAACCCATCTACAACCATAAGACACATTTAGGGAAAATTTTAACCTCATAGCTCATTACGTTCGGCAACTAGCTTGCTTTCAACAGACAGACAGACGGACATGACCAATTCATCTTAGAATTTTACCAGGATACATAATATATATACTTTGTGGGGTCTCCGTCGAATATTTCAAGGTGTTGCAAACGGAATGACAAAGTGAATATACCCCCATCCTAAGGTGGAGGGTATATAAAGGCTGATCGACTTTTGCAGTTTCGTTCTTGTTTATGGCG
This sequence comes from Polietes domitor, assembly GCA_947397865.1. Taxonomy (NCBI): domain Eukaryota; kingdom Metazoa; phylum Arthropoda; class Insecta; order Diptera; family Muscidae; genus Polietes; species Polietes domitor. The sequence goes on from OX377618.1 coordinate 114,267,957, forward strand.
TAGTTTAATGCGTGCGAATGTCGCGTCCGGGCCACAGGGGGATGCCCATATGTTCACATTTTATTATAATTTTTGCACGAAATATGTTTGTTTATATTTGGTATAGTTTAAATTAATTTGTATATTGAATATACAAATTACAGTATTCATAGCCAAACACACACACTATTTTCAAGTACAAATTCACTAAAATTATTTTTTATGATTTAATTAACAATTAAATTATAATATATATATATATATATATATATATATTAGTTCATTGTATAGAACGAAATGTGCTGCAATTTTTAATAAGGAACTTGTTCACGACATGGGATGAGTCATAAGAGTCGTGACTATTTTGGAGACAAGAAAAAATTTCATCTGGCAAGGCTGCATGCCGGACATAATATAAGAAGCCAGGCTATGCATGAATGTGAATGTGTTTTTGAAGATTGAAAAATCTTAAAGACATTAAATTTTCCTGGGTAGCAAATACTGATAAGATAACTTTTCTTTGACATATTCAATTTCCACAAATGACATCGCATGTCCCTTTAATTTGCATAAGTCTTATATGAAATTGTTTGGCTCAAACAATATTTAAAGCGTCTACACTTCGTTTATGGACTGCATTTGAGGCTAAAAAAATTGTGGCAAACAACTTGTTTAAAACAGACGAAAAACGTGTGGTCTTAAGCCAGGACAATATCCCAGTTCAAATCAATTGATTACAAAAATACAAACGAAAAAAAAACTAAAACAAATCAGCGTTGGATTGATAGAAGTATTGCTGGGTAACTATACCTGCTCATACACATCCTTACATATGTAGCTCAATGAGATGATTGTAAGATGGCATGTGTGTTTTATTACTTGGTGCGATTTTTTAAACGCATATTCGGCAAGTGAGTTGTGCTTCTCATTCGTTTGTGAGAATCATTTCCTTAAAGAGGCCGGGTATGATGTTGAAATGTCGCTACGAAGCCACATGAGAAAATGTTGGTAGTGGTAGTCTACAGCCAAGTAATAAATGTCTCCGTGCCATTTGTAAATAAATATGCATTATATTAAATATAGATGCAAAAGGGTCTTGAGCCAGGACAATATCCCAGTTCAAATCAAATAGTGATTACAGACCAAACAAGTAAGAAGGCGTTAAGTTCGGCCGGGCCGAATCTTATATACCCTCCACCACGGAGTGCATTCCACAGTATTACCAGCAGATTAAAGGATGTCGACTTTACATAGAAGTGCAGTACCATATTACGAAAATTGTGATATTTGTATGCACATTATTATATTTGTTTACTATTTCAAACTATAATGTATACTTTTGCGCACTGTTTAAAATCGACTACTATATATAAATAAAATGCTGAAATTGTGAAAGTGAACATGCCTAAATATTAGGCGATTGTCAGTCGCCATTAGAAAGAAGCATTTTCAAATACAGACAAAGTGATAAGAAAAGTATAAATTTTAAAGATTCGCCCCATTCTCCGTCCAAATGTACAAATTTCGAAAAAACCCTTTTTCGAGTATTCATAGTCAGAACGAATTTCATGATTTCAACTTCAGCGGTTTGGTAGGTCCCATTTTTATCCATCTTTTTAATTATATCCTTTAAAAGTACGAATTTCGAAAAATCCCTCTATTTTACGTGTCTATGCAATTAGAGGGATGTACACACCGAATTTCAGCATTCTAGCTGTATTCGTTTAGTTGGTACTATTTTTATCCCCTGTAGCCATTGTATCCCTTGAAAGTACGAATTTGGAAAAAACGTTTTATTTGTTGTCGTATCATTGGTACCATATTTTATCCCTTTTTGTCCCATTTCGCCCTCTAAAACTTTTATGAGGAATGTCCGCAACAAATTTTAACTGTATGAAAATAAGAAATTTTTCCATCCTATTTTAATTTCTAAAGTATAAATTTTGAAAATACCTTATCTCTCACGTACGCAGTATAAGACAGCTTCATGATTCTACCATTTTTTGTCGCAAAAGCAACAAAATAAAGTACGAATTTGGAAAACACAATATTTAACGTAGCTATGCAGTCAGAGGAATGTATACACCGAATTCCATGATTCTATCAGCGGCCAATTTGTTGGTACCATTTTTATCCCCTTTTTCCAATTTTGCCCCCTCAAGAGTACGACTATCTTAAATCTCCCCAAAAAGTACGAATTTTGGAAAGTTCTTTTATTTTACGTGTCTACGCAATCAGAGGAATGTATATATCGAATTTCATTATTCTAGGTGCAGCCGTTAGGTTGGTACTATTTTTATCTATCTATCCCCATTTAACCCCTTAAAAGTACGAATTTAAAAAAAATACTTTTATATTATGTACAGTATCTATCGCTTATATGCACGTCGGTTATAAGCATTTCCCGCTTATATGCATCCAAACTTGTTATACCCTCCACCTCCAGGATGGGGGTATACTAACTTTGTCATTCCGTTTGTAACACATTGAAATATCGACCTGAGACCCTTTAAAGTATATATATTCTTGGTCGTCATAAAATTCTAAGACGATCTAGCCATGTCCGTCCGTCTGTCCGTCTGTTGAAAACACGCTAGCATCTAAACGAAAGGAGCTAGAACGTTCAAATTTTCCATAAATGCGTCTTATAGTCGTTGATCGGTTGGGATTGAAATGGGGCGAAATCGGCCCAAAGGGAAACATTTTTCCCGCAGAAGGATTAAAAATATTTATTTAAATAATATTTAAGCGTATTTAAGCATGTTTTTTGGATATGACTGTTCATATTTGCTTGATATTTGGTATGCGCATTCCCCTTACAGCAAAAACGTGCACCATAAAGTGATTCTTATTTGTAGGGGGTGAAATGGGACAAAAAAGGGATAAAAATGGTACTTATTAAACGACAATAGCTAGAAACACGAAAAAAAATGTTAAATCGGAAAGGACATTTGTATGGGAGTATATCGAAACCAGGAACGATGTGACCCGCTTTCACCATGTATGTTTATTGGTGAAATATAATATGTAAAGTTTGGCCAAAATCGGTTAAACATTCGGGAGCAACATTTGTATGAGGGCTATATCTAAATCTGAACCGATCTTACCCACTTTTAGCATAGGTGTTTCTAGTTCGATTATAAAATGTTCTGCAAAATTTAAAGAAAATCGGGTACAATATGACGTTTCTAGAGCGGAAAATGTCAAATCGGGAGCGACATTTGTATGGGTGCTATATCTGAATCTGAACCGATCTTACCCAATTTTTGCATACGTGTTTCTAGTTCGATTATAA